>VUQK01001266.1:45804-57354 GCA_015106715.1 Bujurquina vittata | reverse complement strand
TTCCCTGTTTGGTTTCACTGAGAGCATTTTTTTTTTGTGCCTTTTTTTTTTTTGGGCTACATTTTTTTTTTTTTTTTTTTAGGAAAAATGCTTGCAAACACATTTTTGTAGGTTACATAGCCAGTATCCTTCATTCAGCCAAATACCTACACAAATCGACATAAACACGGTACCACAAATTCCAGTTTAGTGATAAGCTCACAGAAAACGATCATCAAATGGCAGTTCCTATTGGTTAATGTAGATTTTAGTTTGGGTTTTGTGATGCAAGAGTATACACTTTAGGTTTATTTTCATAGCTACATTTCAGTCCACAGCAGACAGTTTTTTTTTGTTGTGTAAAAGCTATGAAAATCCAGCTTTATAAAATGATTATCTTTTTGCATTTGGCATTCAAAAATCTAGCTATTCCCTTTGGTTGTTAATGGCACTTAAAATAGATAAATGGGATAATTAATATTGCACTTACATTAATTACGTGTGCAGAAAAACAGTCTGAAATGTTTTCCCATTTCTAATTAATGCTCAAATGTTTTCCAAAGCAATCTAATAAGACAGCAAAATGTCAGTGCTTTTTTTTTTTTTGCATTGACCCCACCATCTCAAAGAAATCATCTGTTCTGCTGACCCAGTTACGCACTTGTAGATCAGGGAAATGATCATCAGTCAGTTTAGTCACATCCAATCATATTGTATCTTTCAGGTGGAGGACACTGAAGCGCGCCGCCTTTTCCAGCAGATTATCTCAGCTGTGGACTACTGTCACCGGCACATGGTGGTCCACAGAGACCTCAAACCTGAGAATGTCCTATTGGACGCCAACAAGAATGCCAAGATAGCAGACTTTGGTAAGAATACAGTTATAGCTGGAGAGAGACAAAAGACCAAGCTTGATAATATAATTGTTTGTAGATTTAAAGATGAAAACACACATAAATTAACAAGGGTTTGAGCAGGCTGATAGAGTAAAAGGACATAGTTTGATTAAAGCCAAGTGATTATTATGCTTGAATACATGCGGCAACTTCATGAACTTGTAGAAAAATGTAAAATCACAACTATGCACCTTTTAACTTTATTTTAAATGATAATGAATATCTCACTTGAGACTGCCTCTTATCAGTTGAGGCCTTAATCTTTATGACGTTAGTCAAAATGCCTGATGCAATATGACCATGGAAAAGAGAAATATGTTCAAAAACACACGAGGGCCCTTGTGCGCAGCAGGGCGTGTGGGGTGGAGAGACTTCCCTTAGCAACGGCAAGGTTTTATATCAAGTCTGGCAGGAAGCCTTGAGGCCCAGTGTCATCTGATAGGAAAGGAATCAAGGGGTGTGTGGCAGGGGTGTACAGCCGAAGTGTTTTGGCTGAGAGAAAAAAACACTGGCGAGCAGAGAGAGGGAGTGTTAAGGGAACAGGAATAAAAGATAAAGGGAAGGTCAGCACAACACAGAGTGTCTGACGTTTAGTATTTGGCAGAGACCCTGATAGGCAGAGAAAGGCTCAGCCAATTAAATGAGCTTTGTGTTGAGAGCTTAGAGTCTTGGAGAGTAAAGAAGGATAAAAGGTCTCAGCAGTGTCCGCAGTGTGTAACTCCCTGTTGGGCCATGTTCAATTTAACCTGCAGACAGATGACAGATTAAGGGAAAACCTGAACCCTTGACCCCTACAAGCAGGGAATCTGGAGATCTGTTGTGTTCTGGGGGGCTTTTTGCTGGCATGGTTTGACTGGCCCTTTTGTTCCTTTAGACAGACTGGACACTACAAATCAATACAATGTTCTGAGTGATCACCTTATTACTTTATCCTGTGATGAAACATTTCTGTCCTGATGGAGCAGTCACTTCCAGTATTACAGTGCCCCATCTATATGCCATTAGTGGTCACTGATTGTTTTTTTCAGGATGAAAAATATCTGAATCATTTACTATGCCATTTGTGTCTTTCTGTGTGGAGTTTGCCTCCACAGACACGATTGTTAAGCTAATTTGTGATTTTTAAATTGGCCTTAGGAGTGTGTGCTGTCTCTGTGTTAGCTGTGCTGGGTTAGCACCCTGTCACAGACATGATGGGCAGAGATAGGATTCAGTCCCCTGAAAACCCAAATTGAATGGAAAGAAAAAATTAAGACACTTGATAAAATTAAGAAAGTTGATGCTAGAACCCTTACAGAGCTTAACCCAGCTAAAGAGCTATGTGAGATAGGTCCAGTGTTTTAGGCAGCGCTCTCCACCATAAAAATACAAAGTGATGGTATATCTTTTGGGGCCACCCCAGTTTAGAAAAATATTGACGCCGTTATTGTGGCAACTGGTGAGCTTGTCTCCAAACTAAAATGCTTCTGTAGCTGTCAAAGAACCAATAGCAGTAATATAAAGATAGAGGCTCCTTTCTACAATCCCTGTTACGGTAAGAGTAAAGACAGAGGGATGTTAATGTGCTCCTGCCTTGTGATTGTCTGACAGGATTGTCAAACATGATGTCAGATGGGGAATTCCTACGAACGAGCTGTGGCTCACCCAACTATGCAGCTCCAGAGGTCATCTCAGGAAGGTAGGTGTGTGTGTGTGTGTGTGTGTGTGTGTGTGTGCGCGCGTGCGTGCGAGAGAGAGAGAGAGCGAGCAATGTTTTTTGTTTTTTTTAAACTGTCACATCCTCTCATCTCTCTGTTAGACTCTATGCAGGCCCAGAGGTTGACATCTGGAGCTGTGGTGTGATTCTGTACGCCCTGCTGTGTGGCACTCTCCCCTTTGATGATGAGCATGTTCCCACACTGTTTAAGAAGATCAGAGGAGGTGTCTTTTACATCCCAGAGTACCTGACCCGCTCCGTGGCCTCGTTGCTAATGCTGATGCTGCAAGTGGATCCTCTGAAGAGAGCCACCATCAAAGACATCAGGTACTAACCCCACCGTGTTGATTCAAGAAGCCTTCTTTAGCTACTCTGTTAACACTTTTTAAAATATTATTATATGTATATTATATTCTTTTCATATATAGTATTACAGTTACTTGACACACAAAATTATTTTAAAAATTATAAACAACAAAGATTTTAAATGTTGCCACAAATGAGAAGGTCAAAGTATTGTGGGGTTGTAGTTCTAAAGGCAGCTTCTAAAGATCCAGAGTTGAACCAGTTAACATTTTGTATGTCAAACATTCAGTTGTCTGTCCACTTCTGCTACCTCTGTAACTTTACACTGGATTGTTATGACAGAGTGGTGAGTCAAACCATGTTTGACAGTACAGACTCAAGTAAGTTAAAAAGTCACGACTTATTTGTCTGATAACATCGCTGTTCAATTTGGGATGAAGTGTTTGAGTGGATTAATGTATTTTGATAGGGAACACGAATGGTTTAAGCAGGACCTGCCAGGCTACCTTTTCCCGGAGGATCCATCATATGATGCAACTGTCCTAGATGAAGAAGCTGTCAGGGAAGTGTGCGAGAAATTTGAATGCACTGAATCTGAGGTTGTGGCCAGCCTCTACAGTGGAGATCCACAGGTGCTCATTCATTTTGTTCCAGCATAGTTCGTGTTTTCTGTGTTTAAACCTGTAAACAAGGAGAATATGAATCCATGCACAATATATAGGTTATAATGTAACTTTGTGGATATCTTTAGGGTCGCACTCAATGTTATATTTTCCTTAGTCCTTTCCTAAGTCATGCTTGTTTCAGGTTTATTGAAACAATGTTTCTATTCAGCTTCTTCTTAACTATATGGTAAATTGTTTTTGTAATTAAGCTAAATGTGTGCTCTTTTAACTAGCTTTTGTGTCCCAGAAACATGTTTGGGTCTACTGTGGTTGCTTGGCTTTTGTTGGTTTCAGTAGTATGAAGGTCTGTTGGAAATGAATTACCTCCTTGGTCTTAATTCATTTTCCCTCTGTTTACACAGGATCAGTTAGCTGTAGCCTATCACCTCATCATAGATAACAGGCGCATCATGACACAGGCCAGCGAATTCTATTTGGCATCTAGTCCTCCACAGGGCTCCTTTATAGAGGAGGGAATGCCGCTGCCTCCCGGAATCAAGCCGCACCCAGAGAGGATGCCTCCACTCTTGGCTGACAGCCCCAAGTCTCGTTGTCCTCTGGATGCTCTCAACACCACCCGTCCCAAACCACTGGCTGTTAAGAAAGCCAAGTGGCACCTGGGTATCAGGAGTCAGAGCAGACCCTATGACATCATGGCTGAGGTGTACAGAGCTATGAAGCAACTCAACTTTGACTGGAAGGTAGTGGGATGTGTGTTACACATATATTTGTACAGCGTATACAGTACAAAGTACCCCACACAAACTAGAGTGTCCGTTTTGCTTGTTTGTTGTTTTTTTCTTTTCTTTAATTTATTTTTTGTTTGGATTTGTGTGTGTGTGTGTGTGTGTGTGTGTGTGTGTGTGTGTGTTAGGTGGTGAACCCATACCATCTGCGAGTGCGAAGGAAGAATCCAGTGACAGGCAACTTGGTGAAAATGAGCCTGCAGCTCTATCAGGTGGACAACAGATCTTACCTCCTTGACTTCAAGAGCATTGATGGTTAGTGACACATTAAACAGATTTCATAGTATAGTCATAATTAATACATAACTCCTTTTAAACAAAATAAAAAAACATTTTAAATCGACTAAATTTGTGAAATGCATTTCATGAGGTCGGATAAGAAAATTGCAGAAGTGTAAAAATGGAAAAAAATATTTTAATGAAATGAATGTTAAATGAAAATTGAAAATGTTTCATGTTAAATTGTTCAGAATGGGTTCGGTCGCTTGCATGATGTCTTTTAGAATCCTTTCCGTGCAGACACGGCTCAAAAACTTTAAGGAATGCTTTTTAATCAGAGTATAGCATCAAGTGGATTAAACTTCAGGAATATTGATCCAGTCAGTTGAGTGTCAGAGGGGGTTATTAATCAGTTTCAGTTTCTGCTTTGGTGTTAATGAAATTAGCAACAGGTGCACTAGAGGGGCAACAATGAGACAACCCTCAAAAACTGAAATGGAGGCCAGTGACATAAGAACTGAAGAGGCTTTATCCAAGATGCTTCTTCAGTTCTGAAGAACTAAGCTGAAAAAGGCTCTTGGACAAGAGGTGAAACGTCTTTAGAATAATTGACAGAAGTTCAGTCCCTGTTTTTCAAGCTCTTGAGACTATCATGACCTGGATGATTGAGAGTCTACACAGACAATCAGAAACAGACTCCATGAGGGTGAGCTGAGGCCCCAACGTCCTCTAGCAGGCCCTGTGCTCACTGCCTTGCACTGTGGACCACAATTGGCATTTGCCATAGAATACCAGAATTTGCAGATCCATTACTGGCACCCTGTGCTTTTCACAGATGAGAGCCGGTTCACCCTGAGCACATTAACAGATGTGAAAGGGTCTGGAGAAGCCGTGGAGAACATTATGCTGCCTGTAACATTGTTCAGCATAAACGGTTTGGTGGTGGGTCTGGGGAGGCATATCCATGGAGACCTGTACAGGCTAGACAACAGCCCCCTGTCTGCCATTAGAATGAAATCCTTGGACCTGTTGTCAGACCCTCTGTCAGTGGAGTGACAATGCCCAGCCTCATGTGGTCGTAGTATAATCCTGGAGGATGAAGGAATTGATACTATTGCCTGGCCCCCACGCTCACCTGACCCAAATCCAGTAGAACGCTTCTGGGACATTATGTTTTGTTCCATCCATCACCTCCAGGTTGCACCTCAGACGGTCCAGAAGCTCAGTGATTCCCTGGTCCAGAACTGGGAGGAGATCCCTCAGGGCACCATTCGTCATCTCATTAGGAGTAGGAGACGTGAGGGACATACAGTACAGAGTACCATTTTTGAGTTACTGCAGTACTTACACATTTGTACTTGTACTTACACACATTCACCCATTCACACACACACTTTATTCATTTTTATTTAAATACTTATTCCCGTATTTATCTTTCTACTTGCTGTAAAGCACTGGCAAGCGGCAGCTGTGACAAAGTCATCAAGCACCTGTGTTTGATGACAATAAAGGCTTTCTGATTTCTTCTGATTCTGGGTGTATAAAATGGACTAGCTTGCTGCATAATTTTTTCACTTTGATTTTTGGGATGTCTTTGAATTCAGCCCTCTCTAGGTTGATCATTTTCATTTCCATCAAACGATGTGGCATCCTTTTATTTTTAACACATTACCCAATAACTGTATAGATGTCCGGAATGATTTTTTCCCCATTGGGATCTGATGTTTTCAGTGTTCTTTTATTTATTTATTTTTTTATTTTCTGAGCATTGCACAACAGGTTACTTCATGAATTATTCTAATATAATTTGCTGTTACTATGCTTCTAGATGACATCATCGAGGCAGTGGGCTTTAAATCAGGGTCATCCACTCCACAGAGGTCAGGCTCCACAGCCGGTCTCCATAGACCCAGACTGAGCATTGACTCGGCAAGCCCAGCGATTGATCTGCCCCAGCTCAGCTCCTCTCTCCCCGGATCCCTGTCTGGTAGCTCTCATCTACTCACCCCACGTCAGGGTTCACACACCATGGACTTCTTTGAAATGTGCGCCAGTTTGATCACTACACTAGCACGTTGAGGCCTGCTGACTTCCTTAGCTTGCTGTAACCTGGATGTCAGTGGGGGTTTTGATCTGGGATGTGGGATGTATGGAGTGTAGATGTTTGGAGTGACTTTTTCTTTCTGTCTCTTCACCATTTGTTCTGTTATACTGGATTAGGGGAGCAATTGGAAATGTGAACGACAAGGCAGGTGTGGTATTTACCTCAGATGAAGAGAGTGATAATGAGGGGGGAAAGGTCAAGCTTATTGGTTCTTGTTTTGACAGTCACTGGGTCAAAGTAGTGCTGTTTGACACGTCGGCCTACAGCTGTGAGAAATCGATGAACTAGTGGAAGCCTGTAAAGTGAGGAGCGACTGGCCGCAGCTCACAGTTGTATCAGATTTAGCAAAGGTCAAGTTCACTGTCACTCCTCCCTCAAATCCCTTCAGCTGATTATTACTTGCTGAATTTCCTTCACAGACTGTACTACTTAATAGCAGGACTTCTGGCCGAGCTCACCCAAGACACATTGATCAAAAGTCAGTTTTGCATCTTGTCTTATGTCCGTAGTGGGGCACTGTTGTTAACTTGACATTAAATTGGCACCAGAGGGAGGAATACAAAATGTAAAATTCTGTTTCAGGTTTTTTTTATTATATGGTTTGTAAAGAAGCTTTTGTTATCCTTGTAGTATATTTATATTACAATCATGTAGCTGAAAGGTTTGACAGATATACCAAATGAAAGACTTTATACATCATTAAGATTATTATTTAGCTGTCAGACCCATATTTATTTTTAAGAGATTGTTTTTTGGTTTTTTTTTTAGGTATTATAGTTTTTTTTAATTTAAATACTTCTTCAACATATTTTTACCTGATTTTGAATAGATTGTAGATGACTAATGAACCTCATGTGACAGCGGGATGTTAGAGCGATGATGACACTGAGTGTTGCATTGGAGTTGAAGACAGATGCAAACCATCTTACAAGAGTTTTTACAGCTGCGATACAATCTGAATTCTTTGTTGAAGATTGCTGGAATGTCCAGATACATTTCAAAGCGTACAATCACCCTTGCTGTTCTTTCTTTTCCACACACTCCATGAATGCACAGAATATAAATAAAAAAAGCAAGCAGGCCTTACATCAAGACGACAGTCACATATGCAGTAAGCTGAATAAGGACAGGTGTTTCAGCAGTTAGGGGAAAAGATCTTTTTTTAAATTATCATATTATAAACCTTTAAGTTGTGAAAATGTGGCAGACACTCCATAGAAATTGGAGACAAATGTTTAGATGTGAGTTCTGAAAATTATTTTTATTGTCCAATGTGGCCAGTTTTATTTTTTTAATTATTATTTGTTAAATTACTTTAATAAGCCAGTGACTTTCAAAGCTGAATGACATGAAGGGGCAATAAAGGAAGATGTGAGATGGTGTGTGTCTGGTTCACAAGTGTATAAGCCACATAAACTTTACTACAGTTGCCTTAAACAATGCAACACATTAATTAGGTGCATATTTTTGTGGAGTGTGTGTTCGTGAGCTCAAATAAGTATGTTACTTGTTATGTATTTTAACTGACTTAACACTGGTGTGCTGACAGGCTCTTCAGTATGACTGTAATGCCTGGGACGTGAGAGAGGTGACAGAATCAGAAAAGTGATGTTGGTGTGTTGCAGCTGTCTGAGCTGTTGTCTGTTTCATGTCAGTCTGCACTGGAAAGCTCATCTGCTGAGGCTGACAGTTTGCATATTTACTGCACCACAAACTTTTACTGTAACTTTTGTTTCTAGTTGGTATTGCACGCCACCACTCTGAAATGTTGTGTACTGTCCTGTCACATTCCCATAGCAATACACAACAGTGATGTTGTGTATTGCTATAGGTTGACATAATATTTTCTCAACCCTCATTTTCTCCTTTAAGACTGAATGTAAAGTCATAGCTGGTGCTGCTGATATAAATAATTTTCTCTCTTTTACTGTGTTCTTCTGGTTTTAAAACTGTTGTTTTGAAGGGGAATATGAGACTGTTGCCTTTCTACTGTTTGCAGTAAGACATAGAAGTCGGTGGGATAGCAATTACCTTTCTGCAGACTGGTGTCACAAATATTTACTAAAGTATAGATATGCCATTGAGGAATACACACTGATATGAATAAGTACAGTAAAACACTAAATAACTGAAACAATAGAACACGAATAAAGGTCCCACTGGGAAAATATTCAAGCTGCAGAAATCTTTAAAAATGATATAACTTGAAAATAGAGAGCTCTGGTTCTGCGAGATGAGCACAGACAAATGCACGTTTTTCCTTTGTGCTAAAATTTGTTTTTTTGCTGTTTATACCACTCGCCTAATCTGGTCTGAAAAGATCTGTGAATTCTCCCATCACAAGCTGAAAACATCAGAGAGGAGGTGCACGAGTCTAATTCCCTCTCAGACCACCTGAATTACAATGTGCTGAAAGGTTATTATGGATTTAGTAATCCAGTGAAGCCAAAAAACATGTTGCCTACCCCAGCTTTAAGAGTTCCCGTGAGGGATGCTGTGAAAATGGGCTCAGCTGTAATTATTACATTTTTTCTTTTTTCTGTTTTATTTATTTCATAATTTCTTATTTGGCAATGCTAAAGGTTTACACACATCTGTCTTTGACTGCTTAATTAAATTGACTTGGTTATCTAAGTGCTCTGTTGGACCTACAGTTTATGTGGACTAAATTCTGTCTCCTAATGCTGGTTCACTTTTGTCACCTGTGGATTGTTGTTTAGCTTTTTTGTTTTTTTGCCTTATGAGAGCACTGTGAAGACTTCTGGTTGAAACCGTGAAAGCCACATTCTGCTCTGCTGAAACCCTTTATTTACACGTTCTGTGTATTTGTTCTGTCTGTAAGCTCATTATTCTTTCATGTCAGGGAGAAATTGCGTTCCGTACTCCAACGTGCAGCTGCACACACACACACACACACACCTTTGTAAGCACTAGTCCACGCCCTTTGTCAGCCATCAATCTTACACTGTTGCTGTATAGTGGGGAAACTTCAGTCACATCAGTATCATATGTGGGCCTTTTTATGCTTTCATTTCTAATATGGATGCTCGTAAAAACACAAATATGCACCACTACCCAGCAGAAGTCATGGGTGAGATTTAATAACTGCTCTGACATGTACTCTAAGATCACAACTGTATGCAACTACCAGTGGTATGATAGTCATGAAACTCTTCATTTGTGTTTAGAGCCAGAAGAGACGCCAAAGGGCCGAACTAAATACAAACTTCACATGTTGTACCAAAGTGAGTATTTTCCACAGCAAAACTGTAGTGGGGTTCTTATGATTAGTGTAACCCTAAACACCCCAGCGTGCGTGTGCCTGTTTGTGTGTTAGCTATGCGGGTGCACGCTGGTTGTTGTGATTGTGTGATTCTGCTTATGTGCGTATGCGTGTGTGTTTAAAATTTGTCTCATTGTCTGTGTCTGACTGGAGTTTGGATTTCTCTTGTTATGCATTGCATGATATTGCTGTTATGATTTGCACTTTAATGAATATTTATTGAAAAAATAAACATTAAAACAACGTATTTTTTTGTCTTGACATCTTTTTTTGGTTGTCAAATTTAGAGATATTACACAGTCACACAAAATCACACCCACTACAAATGTCTGTTGCAAATGACCTCAGTAATCACCGCATTATTTCATTTTTCTATAATACTTATAGAAAAATGTTTACAGGGAACTATAAGTGTCAGAGGCGTGTAAAAGCTTTATAAAAAGAAAACTGAGTTTATGGATGACATCTCCAGAAGCTACAACTAAGATCAATGCAGAGCAATTTCCACTGGCAGAATTCTCAACAGTTTATATCTTAAATTATGTGCAAAAAGAAACAAAAAAACTCAAAGGTCATATGTATTGTAACACGAGTAGTTACATAATCCCTTCCACATTCCGCAATTGGCACTGAAAAAATGTGTGTAAAAATGACAAATTAACAAAAAATATGTACAAAAAATTAATACAAGCATAGAAACAGGTCAATGTTAAATATTGAAAGTGGTCCTGAAAGTTAGTCTGAGTACTGCAGATACACATAGACCAGGAATATTTCGATTGTTAGGAATGATTACTTTTTAAAAAAAAAAAAAAAGACAAATTGGAAGCATTTTCCAATATTCCTTTTAGGTCCATCTGATAAGAAAAACTGTTTCCGTTCCATTTTCCTTTCCTTATTTCCACCACTTTAAACATAGTTTCCATTCTTTGTTTGCACACAAAGCATTTAATTTTCCCTACATGAGCTGCCAGGATCAGCATCCTCCAGGAATACTGTGTCTGTCATTCCTGGGTGCAGCAGTTCCCCAGGATCACTTAAAGTAAGCAAACTGTCCCACGCTGGTTTCACTTTGATAGAGCAGAGGAAAGATTTCCATTTCCTGAGATGATATAATGCCTGCTTTTGTAAAAACATAATTCCAATCCATGAATGCAGTCACTGGGCAAATAAGGTCATAGTCCAGCAGATGTAGGTGCTGTCACAGACTTAAGTAACTAAGGTCAGAGTGTGAAGAATAATGCTGCAGACAAGTCCTGTTCCACCCGGGTGAGTTTCTGTTTGGCTGTTAAAACAGAAAAATAATCATGTCATCAGGGCACGTGCACAGTGACGGACAGTGAAGTGTCCGAGTGGTTCATCCTTGCCTCATTGTATGATGGTCACTCCAGCATCACTCTATCAGCGTACATGTCAGGAGGAGGCAAAATGATCTTATCAGGAGCAAAATCTGTGTTCTCTGTTGAACTGGTCTGAGACCTGTGGGAAAAAAACATGAAAACAGCTCACTCTTTCCTCCATCAACCCCCCCCCTCCCCATTCTTCACTCAACAGCTGACTATTTTAATACTGCCTCAGCAAAGAGGAGTGAGCTCCTTCAGAGGAATCACCAGCTCCTCGTTCTACCAGGAAAGCTGGCTTAACTTCCTGGTAGTA
>VUQK01001266.1:343-39132 GCA_015106715.1 Bujurquina vittata | reverse complement strand
TTCTGCAGAGCCTTTAAAATTCTCTGGTCACCTGGAGGTGTTCTTTTTCCATGATTCAAATCCTCTGCCCTCTCCAGGGCAGAGAGCGCTGAGATTGGACGCTCTGCTTTGGGAGATGGTGGGATGGATGGAGGGTTTATGGCTGAAGAAGGAGCTGAGATTGGACGCTCTGCTTTGGGAGATGGTACAATGGATGGAGGGTTTATGGCTGAAGAAGGAGCTGAGATTGGACGCTCTGCTTTGGGAGATGGTACAATGGATGGAGGGTTTATGGCTGAAGAAGGAAGCTTCTTCTCAGCAGGTATATAGTTAGCATCTTTACCAGTCTCAGCTGTAATCGCAGGCTCAGAAGGTGATGGAATAGAAACCACTGAAGGAGTCGTAGAGGGGGCACAGTCCAGTGGAAGGGGTGGGGAGGCAAAGAGTGGATTGGAAATAATTTCATTTTGGCTGGCCAGTCTGGAAACAGGCAAAGCAGGATTTTCTATCTTAGGTGGGGTTTCAGTGTTTGGGCTTGGGATTTCAGGTATGAGAGGAGGGGGTGGGTTGAAGGCAAAAGATTCAAGAATAGTAGAGGGTGGGGTAATTTCTGCATCATCACTGTTGTCAGGTAAGGTGGGGTTGTCTGGTAGAAGGGATTCTGGTGTTGAATTGTGTAGTGTTCCGCTACTCAGTTCGGACGACATTGGGATGAGTGGATCTGGTCCAGCAACATCTGAGCTTGGGGCGTCCAGAATGGGATCAGCTGAGATCGCCAACGAATCTCTTTTCGGCTTTTTGATCATCAGCAAACCCTTCTTTTTTCCTGTTGTGACTTTAGGTGGAGGTGTGGCTGGCACCAGCTCTGCTCTGCTCTCTGCAGGAGGCACCTTGTGCTTGTGCTTTGCTTTCTTTTTATCCGTGGAATCTTCAAGATTATCCTTGCTTCCTTTCAATGTTTTGTCCTTACCACCTTTCAGTTTCCCTTCACTTTTGTTTTTTCCCTTGTAGTTAGTGGAGATGAGAGGCGTTTTGCTCTCCTTCTTAGCATCTTTGAAAACCACTCTTGGGGCAAACAGTGTCTTTCTTTCCAAGTTCTCATTCATGGTGCTGAGCAGGGTGGGGCGCGCGCCTGAAGGGAGGTGGTGATAAGTGGGGCTCTGGGGAGGAGAGACCACCTTTGGTTTCACTGGGATAACAGGTTTTGTCTTGGGTGGCTTCGATACAAATTCTTCTTTTTGAAACTTGGCCCTCAGGGCCTGAAAGTCCATTTGTTCCTCCTGATGAAAGTATCACACAGTACAATAACTTCAATACAGAACCTGAATAAAGTAAATATTTTCACCTATATTTGGAATATAAAAAATCCCAAATCATATATTATTAATAGTAGTGTAGTAGTAATTTAGTAGTGTAGTTAAGCAGTAACATTTCGATTACTCCTTCAACTTGCTTGATTTTTGGTGATCAGTATAATTCAAGGCAGTTTTCAACACGCATGACCTGAGCTCAGTCTCACTTTACAGAATATTTATATGAACTGACATTGGAAAATACCACCAAAAGCAGCTGACAGCTTAACCCTGTCAATAACGCATTATCAAATGGTTATAATAAAGTGCATAGGACATACCTGATCCATGGCGCGATTTAATATTTACGGAAACCTCCTTTATGAAGTCAGATATTTCTCTTCAGCCTCTCATCCCGTGTCCAGTGAAAACACAAATGAATAAAAACGTTTAAGCCTTGTGTTTGCTCAGCCAACGTGCTGTGCGCTTCACCTCTGATCAGGAACAATCTGCTCCCCATGCGCACTGGGAACGGTTTCAAGGAGGAGTGAGGTTGAGTAAGACACAGTCTGGCTTGTCAAACGAGTCTGGTTGACCATTTTTACGCCACAGCATGACTCTCAACAGCTCTTGGATTTTTTTTTCCCTTCTTTAGGAATGTCGCCCGGCTGGTACTGCATGACTCACTGTCATGAAACCTTGCTGATGGTTGGGGTTTTTTTTTTTCTTCAAAGTGGCTCGTTTTGAAAGAAAATGCCTATCTTGCTTAAAAACAGTAAATTTTGTTGTTATGAGAACATGTGGGATAGTATAATCTGTGACTGTCTGTACTGGAACTTAAATTAATTCTTCAGATTAAATGTAGCGAAAAGGAGACAGAAGAAATGGGCCAGCATTCCAGGTTCATCACACAATGTGCAAGTAATCCAACAGGCATTTATAATATGACCTAAATATATGCTATAAGCATCGCCTTTATTTGACAGTTTCTCATATTCAAACTGATGAGCAGTGCTTGAACTGACAGGTGTGTCAGTTTTCATCTACTCAGTTCATACACTCACCGGACACTTCATTGGGTACACCTTGCTAGTACCAGGCTGGACCCTCTTTTGCCTTCAGAACTGCCTTAATTCTCCGTGCCATAGATTTAATAACGTGCTGGACGCTCCTCTGAGATTTTGGTCCATATTGGCGCGATTGCATCACACAGTTGCTGCAGATTTGTTGGGTGCACATCCATATTGTGAATGTCCCATTCTGCCACATCCCAAAGGTGCTTTATTGGGTTGACTGTGGAGGTCATGTAAGTACAGCGGGATCACTGTCACGTTTAAGAAAACAGTTTGAGATGATTTCAGCTTGTTTCTTCAATCTTCTGTTGTCCCGTTTTGGTTGGCTCATGCAAACTGCAGCCTCGGTTTTTTGTTCTTAGCTGACAGGAGTGGCACCTCGAGTGCTCTTCTGCCACTGCAGCCCATCTGCTTCAAGATTCGACACGCATTCAGAGACGCTCTTCTGCATGCCTTGGGTGTAACAAGTGTCTTTTTTTTGATTTACTGAAAACTTCAGTTCGAATCAGTCTAGTCATTCTCTTCTGACTTCAGCAAAGTCATTACTGTTTTACTGCCACAATCTGGTTTCATTCAATGTCCAGATTCCAGTATTCAGATCAGAATATCTTTAGATAGAACAGATTAAACATACTGATTCATCATGCATTATAAAACGGTCGTCTTTATTTAAATAATAACTCAACCTTTAAACAGATCTGCAACTTGTTAGTTTGTGGAGAAGAATATGGCTGCAGTGTGGTCTTGAAAAATACATGAAGATGGTCAAACTGCCGCTTGTCTTTGCCAGCACAGTCTGCTGTTCAGCTTCTGACAGCTTTCACAGGCGAAATTTTCTCAAAGAAAACTGCTGACAGTGAGGTTTATGGAGTACCCAGGACACAGTTTGTGGGAAGACAAGCTATCAAATATCATTTCATATTGTTAAGGAACAACAAGAAAATTCCATTCACCTGCATAGTTTAGAGGTGGTGGAAATCCTAACTATCTCAAACAGTTGTCACTTCAAACCATTTTGCACTATAAGACATTTTGTGTGTGTGTAGCCACTTTAAAATGTCTAAAATTATAGTTTAGTTTAATATATCGAAAAGTGCATCAAGGTTGCACCCGTGTCTGAGCCCTTTCTGTGGGTGGAAAGTGAGAAACAGAGCAAGAGTAGGAAGGTTAGACTCCTTGTTTTGTGGTTGCGTGCTAATAAAGCTCATGACAGCTTGCAGCAGAGTGTGGCAGAATGTGACAGGTCATTAAAGCAGTGTTAAATGATTGCAAAATACTGTGGAACTTGCTTTACACTAACAAAAGACATGGGGGGTGGGTCACCTCTGCTAGGCATACACCATTAAGCTCAGTCTTTCTTGCTTGCACACAAAGACAGAGACATAAACAGACATATTAGTCATTTGGGATGTGTTTATTTGTAACAGTAATACATGGTGGAATACGTAAATCAAGATAGAACAAAAAAAATCATCTAAAAACCCACTGTAGAATGTCATATTCATAAAGATAAAAATAATGTGTCAATTTACATTAAGAAACTTGTTAGCTGAGGTAAAGTTAAAATAGGTCTAGAAATGTTATGTACTCAAACAGCAATGTTTCCCTTTTTATTCAGTGTCCTTGCTCTTCATCTAGTTCTCAAAGTTTTTAAAGTTAATCAACGTTATAGTCCAAAAAGAGTTCTCAAGTGACATGAGGACTCTGGCCATAAAATAGGGAGTCACTGGCATCACAGTTGATGTAGCTGTAGCAGAGGATGCTGCAGTCCGCACTCAGACGGCAGCAGTTTGGCACCTGACCAACAGACAGACAGATGGGCAAAGCATCACTGTTATCTTAAAGACTAGTCTGGGGGAATGGGGTAGAGGAGGGCAGCCGTCTGGGCTGAGTGAGTGAGACCTGGGCTGCTGCCTGCAACATAGAAATGACAGTTTTGTGATACAAAAGCACAGGACTGTAGTACAGTGTCTTTTTTTGGGGGGGTAGGAACTCAAGAAGACAGAGAAGGGCGTGGTGCCGGTTTTAACCTGGAACCAGAGTTATTAAGTGAGACAGTGATTCACAACATCTAAGCACAGGAACAAATATCAGAGGGGGAAAGAGGCAAATGAAACAGAAAGAACAGGAAAAAGAAAACAAATGTTGGTATTGCTTGGGTTAACATCAAGAGTTGCATAACTGAAGCCTTCCTATTTTATGGCACAGAAGTCCAGTGGACAAAATGGTTATCATTATTTACAAAATGAGTTTGGCAAACCAACGATCAGATGCCTTAAAGCCATGTTGACTCTATATCTCCTATAGAGCTGACCCCAGCGGCTTGATTGACTTATAAAATAAAAATTCAAATTTTCAATTTCTTCTTCTTTTTTTTTTATTTATTTTTTTTAATCAGTATTGTACAAAAGCTATAGAGAATGAACAGTTCAATCACAGAATCTGTTTAACTTGCAACACTTCCCTCTAAGGGTCTATTCCTCAGCATGTCTGGTGCTCTGGCCTTTGTGTGAGTCTGTCTGCGAGGAGAGACGTTTGGCAAATCACTGCGTGTGTGCATGTCAAAGAGGGTGGACTGCGTGTACGTGTTTGGATGTGTGAGTGTATGTAGGTCGATTCCTGTGTGCAAGATGTGTGTAGTTGATGTGTGAGTAGCTCCCAGAGAGTCTGTTTCTGCATAGTGATCCAGCAGACACTCACAAGAATGGGGTTAAAATCCCCGAACCAGCCAACCAATCAGAAGCAGTGATCCCAGTAATAGGCCTTCCCTGATAGGCCCATTAAGAGTCTAGCTCCTCCCGTGGGATCTCCTCACTACAGATGCAGATTCTGTCCATTAAAACAAAAGGTGATCATTCTAATCCCAATGAGCGTGCGTGTGTGAGGGAGTGTCAGAGACGGGGAGGCACTGCATGATTCAATCCCTTCTTGGCAGCACAGTCTCTGGCCAGACCCAGGAGGCAGAGGAAAGAGAGCAAAGGAGGAGGAAGAGAGGGGAGCGGTAGGTTATATCTGTAAGGCTGGGTGTGAGTCGCCACAGGGAGAAAAGAGGAGAGGAGAAGACAGCGCAGTGGAGGGAGAACTGGGTCCGTTTCAGTGATTGATATTCCTTCCTGCCTGGAGTGAATGACCAAGAGGGCTCTCCCCTCTCAGGAGGAGGAAAGACTGCAGTGAGGAGGAGGAGGAGGAGGACTGTGGGAGTGTGGAGGCTCCTCCTGGGAGGTTGTTAGCAGGAGGAGAGAGAGAAGGGCTTGGCCAGGCGGGGATGTGCCAGACATGCACACACACACGCACTCACACAAACAGAGGTTAAGGGTTCTCCTCCTGTTCTCTCAGTGCTGGTCAGGTCTGTCTTCCTGTGCGTCTCTTTATTTCTTCCCTTTGTTAATCTGGGCGTAGAGAGGGTCCTTCCCCTTCTGTCAACGAGAGTGAGAGAGAAAAACACATCAGCAAAGTTTTATGATCCTTTTTTTCAAAGCCTGGCTATGTCAGAATCTGGCCTCTGTAGTTCACCTGAATGTTGCACAATCAAAAGGGAGTGCCTGAATTTATGATTCATTCTGTCAACTGACATCACCAACCTGCAAGCCTTGACAAGTTCGATCTAGATTTGCAGTGGCGTGCAAGGTCCAGTAACTAATATCACCACCAGGTGGCAGTAGCACACTGCATTGAAGGAGACGTCCAGTCGCTTTTTCCCATTACCTCTTTGGCCATTCGCAAGTTCATCACTCTTAAAGCCATTTGTGTGCGTGTGTGTGTGCCTATGTACATTTTAGCTCTGCCAAGGTCTGCCTAGGTACCACTACCAAGGTGTTGCTGAATTGTTGCTGGTGTGTTATTGTTTCTTTGTGTGTCAATGCCCATGCTTATTCTCTCCCACTCCAAGCTCCCTCCAGGACCAGCGTGAATCAGAGGTAGTGCCTTGAAGGACCAGCAATGAGTCATCATGTTGGTATTTCTCTCCAGCTGAGCTGGAAGACAACAGCTGATGATGGGACACCCTGCAGTCAAAGCACCAACCCTGCTGCAGTCACTCACAATGGGGCCGTTATTATCGTACACATAATTATAGGCAGCCACTCAATCTGCCATGCAGACAAGTTGATTGGAGACTACTGACTTGCCCATTATATTCTGGGAGACTATCCACAGCTCCTCCTTGAGCAAACTGGTCGTGGTTTGGTGCATCTCTGTCACAGTACGACTCCACATTGGGCTGTTGTGTTTTGGACTGTCAGCTGGATTAAACAAGCTATTAAAATATGTTACCCTCTGGGAAAGTGTTGGGGTTATTTTTTTTTAAATAATGACATTTTATGGACAAGCAACAAATTAAGATAAACTGCATAATGAAAAAAATTTAGGCTATTTGAACCTTTATTGTCACTGATTTGTAAAATAGTGAGTGTCTTTAGCTCCTTGCTGGTTTTGGCTAAAACAGATTTTTACATTATTTTTACTGTTATATCTGCAGCAGTTTCATGGTAAAGAATTTTAGCTCAGACAGCTCTGGAAGCTTTAAGGAAAAAAGTAACACACTTAAAAAAGAAGTTCCTCACTTCTACTCGTGCTTAAATCTTACTTATTGCACAATCTGCAACGGCTTTCATCTAAGAGGAACACTTGGGTTGATGCTGGGAGGGCTGCTTTAGTTGAGGCTTTGGTCTCTGGCATACAAAGCTGTAACTGCAGGGCTGGCCAAGGCCAGACAGTCAGCAGAAAGTAGCTGCCAGCAACCCTGAGAAAGGTGACAAAGAGGCTGAGACAAGCTGTGACAGCAGGCACACACTGCTCAGCCAATGCACCAGAGCCACAGCCCAGCGGTGTCACCCTGCATCATCTAACAGGCACTGCCATCTGAGGCTGCTTCAGCTCCTTCATCCTCAGCCGAGAGAGAGTACAGGTCCTCGGTGGAGGTATGAGTGATTTGCTGGCATGGCAGCAGCCTCGAGGCCAGCATATCCGGCCTGGCTGGTACATGTGTGGACATTTATGTGCATGTGTGTGTGGTAGGCCCTCGGCAGGGGGAGCAATGAGAGATTGGTCAGTGAACCGTGGAAGCAGGCCATTTCATGGCTGAGACTCGGGAGCGTTCGCTGGACATGATGAAATCACCCCAGAAAAAACACTTACACTCCCACTAGCCTGAACACATGTCTGTCGGAGACACACGGTGGGAGGGGGAGGACAGGACAGGCGGTCATGGCCAGCAGCAACACACTCACACAAGCACTCGCATATTTTTGGCTCCAATATAAGCACAGGTGGCGGCAGTATCGATCACAGGTGTGCTTGTCCAGGGAATAACTGGGAATACTGCACAGGTGTGTGTTTGGGAAGATGTCTAAAGCCGATGTGATTGAGCAAGTAAACACCATATGGGAACAGTATAATTGGACCAGGACCAAAGCAGTCCACCTACTACAGAGGACAGACTCGAAGCTTCTGGCCATAACTGTTAGATCATGGCCAGATTTCCTGCTCAGTACTCTAAAATTCGTTCTCCTACTTAAGTGCCACATCCACCTGCTGCCATGCAGCTTTCATACCGTCTGAATGAGGACCAAGGCCAACAGGGGAGGGAAGCTGCTTAGCCCCCCCCTCCTCCTCTCTTGGAGTGGGGAAGGACTTGAAGGCTTCTTGGGTTTTAATTAATGCCAATTATATCGGGGCAGTCATTAATCTTGGCACTCCAGTATTAGCTGATGAAAACAAAACCATCACATTTTTTCTGGTGAGTGCCAGCAGCTATTATTAAGGAGCCACAGTCGGGAATTGTGTGGGTGAGGACACCGGGTAGGGAGGCAGGGATCAAAATGACTCTATTTGTTGGTGTCTCTGTGTGTGTGTGTGTGTGTGTGCGTCATTGAATAGGCAAACTGCATATTGACATGCCTCTCAGAGAAATTTCAAGTTTATGAAAATTGTGAATTTCACTGTAGGATAAAGTACAAGAAGTGTGAAAACATGAACATCATCAGTTTGCTGCCTGTCTTTATCACTCTGACATTGGTGCACAGTGCATAAGTGACATTACACACTGTATGCATAAAATGTGAGTGTACATTCTGATCAAATTAAGCTAAACAACTGAGATCAGCATATTGCACACAAATCCCGAAAGACACCCTGCTCACTGAAGTGCACAGTTTCTGATTGGCTGTCAGACACTATTGAATTTCCGAGGGAGATGTGTGCTATTTAGGGAACTGGGTATGATTTAGGTGCACATCAGAATGACAGAACACAATGAGAGCACTATGGCCAAAGTGATAATGTGTGAAGAACTGAGCCCACACATTGTAAAATAAAAAAAAGTCACGAGCACAGCCCCATCAACAGATATTTACAAAACTCCAAAGAAAAAACCCCACAACACATGACAAATCATTCAAACTGAGTCACACACACACCATCTTTTGAGCATGTGTTAAGGAGGCAAATGAGAACAGAGGTAAACAATTAAAATGAGACCGTAGATGCAAAAAAAACAAAACACACACACAAGTTAAGCCAGGCTTATCTAAGGGAGGTACAACAGTAAATGAGAAGAACAGATACATGCAGAGGGTTGAAGGAGTCAGAGGGAAAGGAGAGGTATTGATACCTACCCTGCCCTGCTGCTATCTAGCTCCCAGCCTCTGGACTGGCCTGGTCTGGGCTGGGCTCTGCTGTCTCGCTGGGGCAGGGCGACCCAGAACCACACGCCTAAAAGAGGGGAAGAAGGAAAGGAAGGAAGAAAAAAGGATGGAAAGCAAGGTCCACGGAAGAATATAAGAGAGGGAAATAAGGGGGAAGCAGACAGAGAAGAATAAATCTGAAGGAAGGACTGCTGGATTGGTAAACTACAAGAACAGAGCAAACAGGAAGCAAAGAGTAGAGGTGTCAATACTCTAAAGGAGAAACGCAGACAGTAGGAAACCACAGCCCACACAGAGCGTCTCTCATTTTCAGAAACTTCTTTGCAAATACACACAAACATTAAAGATGCACTCATTTACAGCGCTCTATTATGAGAGCCTCTGTGGAGTTTGTTCTATTGATCCACTTCTTTCTTTCCCCCCTAAAACACTTCCGCTTTTTACAACTCACCCCACAGAGGGTGAGAGGCTGTTTCTCTGCTTTTGTGCCCTCTTTCCTGTCCTCCTCTCGCCTTTTTTTTTTTTGGTGTGTAACCTTTTCACCACACTCACTCAGTGCCACCGCCAATGCACATTTCTTTGGGTTGTGCGAAGCTTCTGTGTGTTATTCAGGGCTGGTGACATTTTCAGCAGTGTTAAAGTCCTCTATTTTTTCAATAATAGCTGGATTGGAGGCATAAAACTAATGTTTCACGCCTGGGGGGTGAAGGACGAGAGAGAGGAGAGAAGCGAGCTTGAAAGAAACAAAAAAAAAGAGTAATTGGAAGACAGGAAGAAAATGGCAGGGAAAGAGCTAGAAAAGTCTTGCTTCTCAGAAGGTCACAGCTTCTGCAAGGACTTTGGTCAAAGGCACAGGGCGCTTGTCTACCCTCTGCAAGAATCCGTCTTTCTCCGATTCTTTTTCTCCATTTTCTTTCTTTTTATCTTCTCTCTATCATCCCATTTCTCCTTAATTTTCTGTCTGAGATTAAGGCGCTGCAGGTAAAATAAATATTAATTGCCCCTGGAAGAAGGATTGGGGCTATATGGTTCCTATATCTCACCAGAGATGAGTCTGTCCACATAGAAGTGGTGATGTATGGACGCTACCTTGCTGGTATTAATAACAGCTTAATGATGTCTCTGACAATTTCACCAGCTAATTTAACGCTGTGTTGATCATGCACACACTGAACCACATACTCGTGCGTGCTGCTGCTCATTTTTCCACAGTAACCCACACTGGGTGTGCACATTTTCATATGCACTGACACAAACAGTAACACACACTCTCACACTAAAGGACACAACAGCATCGGCCCCCTAATCAGCGAGAGTGATTACCTGGCCCGCCAAGACTGCTACAAAGGCTATTTATCAGCAGATCTCAACAAGCTGTGCAGGTTATAGCAGCATAAGAAGCGACTTATTAAAGGTACATACACGTGGCTTACTCCAAAAAAACCTTTCACACACCAAACTGCACGCACACTTACAGCATCTTCCTCTCCACTGCGACTAGGACTGCCCTCCGCTTCCCCAAATGAGTCATCTGTGGGGGGGTCTGTGGCGTCGGTGGGGGGGTCACTGACATGAGAGACTGAGGATTTTGAGGGAGAGCTCTGCCGGGGAGCTGGGGTGGGTGCTGCAGGGGAAGACAGAAAAGATTAAGACAAGACTGGATGGTGATAAGAGAAAAAGCGTGTTACACAGTATAGAGAGAGTACTCACGGGAGTTGGTGGATGGTGTTGTGGAGGTGACCGGTGTCAGATTCATTTGAGAAATGTCAAAGTCATCACAGTCGTCCGTGTCCTGGGCAGTGCCCACACGGCTGAAGTAAGTGCTGAATGCCTCTGAGGTTCCCGCTAAACTGGGCTGATCAGCCTTCTTCGATGGCATGGCAGGAGGCTTCGCCAGCTGAAAGTCCTAAAGGAAAGACACAAACTAGTCAGCAAAGTTAACATTAAAAGTCTGCACGGTAATTTTAATAGATCAACAAGTGACCTCTTTATTTTATTATTCTTAATGTTACAACCTAAAATGGGTGTAAAACATGCTGGTGTGCCAAAGGGACCAATGCCGCCTGTTAGGTGGCTTTGCAAAGTCTAAAAAAATCCAAAGAATGAGAGCGCAAAAGGTGGATCAGATCTGCAGTTTTCCATCTGAGCCACTGACTGATGAAAACACCACCCATGGCCTTTCATACAACACCAGTGCAGGTTGGCAAAGTATCCTTTCTCTGTAATAATAGTAGGATGACTTTTAAAAGTGAAAGAAATCTCATCTGGATGACGTATAGGAAAAGAAAGGGTAGATTTTAGGTGTGTTTGTTTTCATAGGTTATTTCACAATAGTTTTACCATTCTGTTCAACTTGAGATCAAATTAGGCTAAATGTAGCCTAAATGTGTGAACTGACATGAGCCTGACTTTTACCTCTCACCTTAAAATTACTTGATTCCAATGTCTGGATATATGTATGACTATTGAGTTGTACTTCATTTGAAATGTACCAGATTTTTGGCTTTTTTTTTTTCATTCTAAGGCTTGTTTCAGTCTTACCCAACCATTAAAAAATGGTTCCAGGCATATTCCAATTTTAATAGCTCTTTAAGGTAAAGAAATAAACAAAATATTTAAAAGACCAAATGAATTATCATTCATCAAAGAGCAAAAACTAATATTTAGTCTTTTTTTTTAAAGTTTGTATAGGACTATAACCACCACTTGTAAAAATCTCAGATCTCAGCAAAATATTTTATTCATCAGCTCCCCACCTTGAACATCTCCTTTCCCATCTTCTTCGCTCTCTCCCCATGCTGTGGACTCGACGATGCTGACGGGGAGGGAGCTGAAGCGCTGGCTCCAGCACTTGAATGGCTCTCGCCGGCTGGAGTCACAGTCGTGACGGGGGTGAGAGTCTGGAACATGGCGGCGGGCAGGGTGCCCACAGGCTGGGCTGGGAGGTAGGCTGTGGGGGGGAAGGCTCCTGCTGCCATGGCTGCCCACTGCTGCTGGGTGGCAGGGAAGATGTTGGCCTGGCCCCAGATGAGAGGCTGGCCACCTGGCAGCACCTGGGCTACTGGGCCGAGAGGAGACTGGACCCCGAAGGCCAGCGGAGTCTGGGCAGCAAACGCTTGCTGGGACCAGTGGCCAGGAGGTACTGCTCCCATCGTCACATAACCTGGTTGTGAGTGGTTTGAAATAAGTTGTTTAATTCTTTTTTCTGAACCATTTTAAGAGAGTAAGAAAATAAGATGAAAGAGAAAGTGATTAGAATATCCACAGTGCATAGCCTGCTTTTCTACACGCAAACCTGCACGTGCATCACCAGAGAGTGCTGCCCTACTTTTGCCCGCAGCTAATGCAGTGTCTCTTAATGGTCATGGTGAACTATTATAATTACCTCCACAATGAGGCAGAGCCATTATGAAAAGGCAGAACTCAACACACTCATTAAAATCACTCAGACTCATCAGTAAAAGCTGTTTCTTATTTCACACTCACTAGTCTCCTGGTTTCTAGTCTCTGACAGTTACCTACAGTGGAGAAAGTTGACATTTAACCTTGGCTGCTCTGACACATGCACAGAGAAAGGAAGAGAGGCGGCGAACGGAGGCGATAAGGGGAGTAAATAAAGAGATCCAGAAACCTTTGCAGCAATTTTTAAATTCACAGTGGTGCTGTGCAAGAAATCTTCACTACAATCACCGCGGCATGTTTTATTACTTTCCCCTGTCTGACGCAGTTGACTCTGCCACAAGTAAATCAGCAGCATCTGAGGCAGCAGGATAATAATCGTTTTCATATTCAACACACAACCAATGCCACATTTTCTCCTCTTTCTCTCATCTACATTTCATTTCTATTCCATCTCTCTGTGTTTATTTCAACAACCCCCCCTTTTTCTTCTCTTCTTCAGATGCCCTCTGCATCTGAATCTTCTGACTCTCCAGTTTCCATTCATGCTTCTCCTGCTGTGTGTGTTTCCCACTGGCTTGTAGCAGCCTTGTATTTAAGCAGAAAGTAAACAAGGTCTTACCTGAGGGCACAGACGCGGGATTGAAGGGAGCAAACAGTTCCGTGGGAGGCTGCAAGCCCTGTGAGGGGTCCAGGGTGTTGGCTGGAGAGGCGGGAGTC
Organism: Bujurquina vittata; assembly: GCA_015106715.1. Lineage (NCBI taxonomy): Eukaryota > Metazoa > Chordata > Actinopteri > Cichliformes > Cichlidae > Bujurquina > Bujurquina vittata. The sequence continues at coordinate 26,025 of VUQK01001266.1, read as the reverse complement.
TGTGCGGGTTGTGTTCGGAGGTCAGGTGAACGACGAAAAGGAGACAGTTCAGTGGAAATGCCGATATCGTTTTGCAAGATGTAAATCACAAACTGTGTATGTATGACGACTACTCACTGATGGAGAGGTGATGTCAGGAGGCGTGGACATGTCTCCAAAAATTTCTAATTGGTTGATATTCTGAGAATTAGAGAAAGTATACACTTGCAGTCAGGCACATTGGTGGTAATAATAGACTATATGCAATTTCTGAATCGGTTTACATTCCAGTGCAACATGCATCACACACTGCATGCAACACAACATCAGCTTGGTATGTTAGCGATACCTACCTGAGCACTGTGGCAGCAACAGAAGAGGTAAAAGAGGGGTGAGGAGAGATGGGATAATGAGATGAAATGATTGATTATGATGGCATACCTACCAGGAGTTATTACAATCATTGTCATCTGCTTCAGATAAGGATGCTTTCCATCAGTGGATCTAAAAGCAGACTACCACACCCTCTAGTGTCACTACGATAGCAGTGTCTTCTTTTGGACAAGTCATTAATGTTTCCTTCTTGTGGAAGATGTGTGGTATGTCCCAGAGGGAATAACTATCTAAGACAGCAGCCTTTGTATTCAAACTGGATTGGTTCTGTACCGCTCGGTTTCCTTTCACAGTTCCCTCATGGTCCTTCACTTCAGTATCTGCCTCTTTTTTTTTGCACATTATTAATATCTTTAGGCTGGTGGCGAGTGAAGGATATTCTATTTTTAGTTGATAGAGGAATTTAAGCCTTGAACACATGGTCAGAGATTAGCATAAATCATGGATGCAGATAATTTCTTTAGAGATAATGACTGTTCTTAGAATATCTCCCCTTTTGTTCACTCTCCTGGGTCACACATAGACCACAAAGTTCTTTTTACACCTATCAGAAAATGGATCTGTGAGCATGGTGTTTTACATAAAGGGTCTAGATGGGTATTTTTTTCTTTTTTTTTTTACAAAGAGGGGTAGGAAGCTGTAACATGTACTATTGCTGCAGCAGAGTTTAGCAAATCAACAAGATAAGCTAGATAACCAAGATAGACAAAATGGTGCATTCACACAGACTGATAAAAGAATATCCACTCACAGAACACATTTTAAGAGTTTTTCTAACTGCAACCAATTCCCAGAGTTGGTACTGGCTCTTCTGGCATTTGGAGTCACTGACACAGAGCCTGTGCTAATGTTCTTTAATCTGAAACCACAGGCACGGGAAAACCGTACTGCAGTGTGCGTTCAAACAGCACAGGAAGTTGAATATTTATAGACTTTCTGTCCAGTTTCAAGTCACTCAATATTCTTTGTGTGTGCGGCGGCGGGGTGGTGAGGTCAGGTTGCTGTGATTATCATAGTGTTATGAATGCTTTATTAATGGGCTCTGAGAGGCAGTGCTAGTGTGTCCGCAGCCGAGATGACCGCTGCTGTCTGCTAACCCCGCTGACCCCCACACCAGCTCTCTGACAGACACTCTGACCTTTACGTCTACTGCGCCCTTAAAGGACCTCCGCTCCGAGCTAACTGCGAGTTTTTCTCTCTATTATATTGGCTTGTCCTCTTTCACACACGGACAACACGCAGGGGTGAATTCACAGGTGCGCCCATGTGGTTCTCGACTTTACTCCTGTCTGAACCTGGTTACTATGGCAACAACACGATTGCATGTTTTATTCATAAATGAAAGAGGTTAAGAGTCGGGGTCATTTATGACTAGAGAAGAACAAAGCTGGAGGTACAGATGAGCGTACGGGCACAAAAGATCATCGGATGACGTCACTGAAGAATAGTTTGGGACAGCAAACGTTCAGGACATTATGCTCCCTGTTTAGAGATACTTATAAATCTTCTAGCTCTGAACACTGAATTAGTCTGGACTACAACAACAAGAGGACGTTGCTGTATGTTAGTATACCTTACCTGAGTCACCATATCCAGGTTTAAGTCTATCAGTTCTGCCTGCTGCTGCTGCTGCTGCTGCTGCTGCTGCTGCTGCTGTTCAGTTTGTTGGAGGGGTTGTTCATGAGAATGATGTTGATGGTGATGGTGATGGTGGTGGGGGGTGTTTTGACGTCCATTCTGCAATCACAGCCCCAGTGTTAGATGGCAGGTGGGATGAAAATGTTCTCACGCACAAACATGTTAGTTATCTTTCACACACTTGGAGAGAAAGACGGGGATCAAGTGAGGTGGAATGAGTCTCTTCAAAGCAAGGAACATGATGAATTGCAAGTGTTCTAGTGATGTGCGCGCTCGCACACACACACACACACACGCACGCACGCACGCACGCGCGCGCACGCACACACACACACACACACACACACACACACACACACACACACACAAAGACAGTTCTTCATGCCAGACTTAGAGACCAAGTGAAGATTTAAAGAGGTTTAAAGTTCATCCCTACCTTTTGTCTAAACTACAGCACTGAGCTGGGGTTTAAACCCTATTTGTGTTTCTATAAAGCCTGCTCCCATGTGTCAGGAACCACGGTATGAGACTGACAAGCAGGCAGACGCAGAAAGCGGCGCTGGTTTAAATAACATGCTTCATGTGAGAGCACAGTGAGGGAGGACATAATTGGAAAAGGCCTACATTTGCCATTAAACCACTACAGTCAAACAAAAGAAGGACATGTGGAAGGGTCACACCAACATAATACAGCTCTGTATTTTGCACCCCACCTTGGGCAAATCTGACTGCATAAAACTTCCAACATTTTGTCAGCTATAGCAGCATGATGGGCTCTGCTCTGACTTTCACCAGCACTGACACTAAAACATGATGTGTAGAACGGTCTGGCCAAGCTAAAGCATTGACTGAATGACAGCAATAGTGAATGTATTTTTTTCCTTGGAGGAAAGCATGAGGTACGGCCATCATTAGTTGATGTTGAAAAAACAATAACAGATTGCTCAATACGAACCAGTTCTGAAAATACTGCCCATTTTTCAACAGTGTATTTTTTTTCTTAAAAATCCAAACTCATATTGGTTCATTTAAATCCATCAGATTTTTCTGGATGGGTAGGGCACCTTTAAATTTGATCTATTAAATCATGCAGGATCTGCTGTCTTCATCACGTAAAGCTCCAGCCTGCTGCTGCTGCCCATTTCTCCCTTCACTTTCCCTCTCTGACCAAGCCTCTCTCTCTTTTGCCCTGCCAATTATCCCTCTGCGCCCATTATACACTCTCGCCATCTCTTTGCCTGGCCCTTTATCTTTATCAGTACAGCCGCCACCTATCAATTAGCCATCTCTAGGGAAACAGTAATTACCTGTGCACATGTGTTTTGCATACAATTAACGCATCCCCTTTAATTAACACCACCTTGCTGATCCCCTGACGTGTGACTGATCACCCCCCCCCAAAAAAAAATACCCTGCTCATCTGCCACATGCAAAGATACACACAATTAACAAGAGACTTGTAACACAATCAGACACACTATGGATGTTTTTTTTAAATATATTTAACTAATTTGCAGAGCCAGTCACTCTTTCGCTCCCTTTCTGACTCACGTATCACCACACACATCTTTATTTGAAATAAGATCTACTTTGAAATTTACAGAGCCCGACCAATATGTCAGCCAATATTAGCTACTTGGCAATCTATATCAGCATTTATAACAGCCAATAAATGAAAATTAAAGAAATTAAAAAGACACAGAACAAACACCCTTCAACCATGTTGAAGCTGTGTTGACGTTGGGTAGTTTGTCCACCAACTTCCCTGTTGGGAACACTTGTTTGGAACGCCACAAACACAACCACCAGTTGATATGAGCTGAGTTGGGCTGTATGCAAATGAGTTATCCGTGACTTGTTTTGACAGTAAAACAAGATTATTTGAAAACTGCATCATCATCTTAGTAAAGACTCATGAATACCTACACATAAAAATGCTAGGGGATATCTATTTATGTTCCATGTGTTGGGCAGAAAAAAAAATATTTACGGTGATGTCACTGAACATGTTGCATTGTAGTCTCAACTTTACACTTCAGGCCGACACCAAAGTGAGTGAGTCTCCGTAGACTCTCATGTTAAAAAGCCCAAATGTATCCATTCAACTATACTAAGGGCAAATTCTTGACAAATAATATGGCTTTCTGTGTGGTGTGTGTGTGTTTTGGTGAGTGAAATACTAGTGTTTCATTAGTATGCTACTCAACATTATTAGCAGGTATATGTTACTGTACATTGCATGTATACAGTGTATGGATGCACCTTGCAAACCAAACTTGATAATTTTAGCTAATAACAGTAAATGTGCTAACTTCTGCCACCAGAAAACCAAGATGGCATTGACCATAATGCCAAATATGAAACCAATTGCTAATATCACAGCAGCTACATCCAGTAATCCAGTGATGGAGTTGAGTTGATGTGTGGTGGAAATACACTGAACTCTGCATGTGAACTCTAAGGTGGTGAGGTCTTCTGTTGATTCAACTGACTCTCAGTTCTGAGACGGTCAAGGGTTCAGTAGATTGGAATGGCCTTGTGTGTGTGTGCGCGCGTGTGTGTTTTATTGATTTGCCATCATTTAGGAAGGTGACAGATTAAACAAGAGAAGAGACTGCGTTAGACATGAGGTCACATTTCAGCCGACGGGATCATTTCATCTAGGTGTAGTGTGTACACTGGTGTCATGTTGCACTGTTGTCTACTGTCAGTCCCTCCGAGAAGACTGAGAGAAGAATTTTTTACTAAATCCACTGCAAACAACAAATGTGCTGCTGTTTGTGATCAGCCATCAGCAATTCTGCTACTGACGCCAGAATAAGATTACATCCTAATACCTATGTTTACACATTATTTCAACTTTACTAGCAGCACTGAGAGCCAAATGGTCGCTCCATATAACCAAAAATTTTCAACATTATAATAGCATAAGCTTGATTAAATTAAGCGTTCAATGAGCTAAACTCGATAGTATATTTAGCTTCATTGGTGCTATTTTGGCACCACTTTGATGACATTTCTGGATTTGTTTTCACTAAATGTGCGACACTGCGCCTATCACACATCCCACCTCTCCTAACATACACATCAGCTTAAATTTACAATATGATGGCTGCAGTTTGCTTTCTGGTGTCACATTACTGACTGAAGAGCAACATGCTCGAAAGATTTAATCCACAGAGAGATCAGCGCAGCAGCAGTTTTTGACCCTCTGATGTCTGAAAGTACCTACCCTACAAGCTGTCTGCCGCAAAAAAATGTTTAAAAATTCTCTGATCCATTTATATTTCTCTGATCTAGGCGCACATTCTGACTGACTGGGAAGCAGAAAAGACTTGAATCTGCTTTATTTAAAACACAATGGACTGACTAGTCCAATTGGTTGCACAACAAGAGAGAAATATTGGATTTGTTCACGTTCAGACACCTGCCAACACAAAGGCAATCCAAATAACAGCATGTGTTGTGGGCTGGGTGAGGAGAGAACAGAAATACGATGGTGTTTATAAGCTTCTTACTAAATCTGGGGATAAGTTGCAGCCACAAAACTGCGAGACTGATTTCCAGCCTACCAAAGTTTATAGAGCGGGATCGTCACTGCCAGTAGTGACATCGAGGAGTCCAGCTTAGCGACCTACTACAGCAGTGGTAGAGAGACTGCAGAGATTGCAGGCGCTGGTGGTGGGCTCCACCAAATAATGATATTAGCTAAATGGGAGTATGTGTTTAAATAATACGAGCTCAAATACTCATAAACCAAAATACACACCAACAGATAAACAACTTGATTACTGTGAGTGTGAAGACTTTAACAGATTAAATCAGCAGGAATATAACTACCATTTTTATGGGCTGATAAAGAGCAGCTGAGTTATAGTCTGTCAGTGGTCAAGGTCATCTTTCATTATAACTACTGGCAATGTGGTCCTGTAACAGGAACCTCCATGTACACGCGCAAACATGAAAACAGATTTCCCACTGCAAACATTCATTCGTAGGTGGAAACAGGGTGGAAAAAAAAATGCTCAACAACCAGAAGTATATTATTTTTTTAAATATCTGAGGTCATGCACATTGACAGTAAGATGCATAATATCATTTTGAGGAAAGTATAACAGTGAGAAAAATGTGTTCCGTGCAATTTGGGATAACACCATGCAAGCTTTACGACTGGCAAACCTCGGCCAAGCATGCTTCACTGAGAAAACTGACATGACACAAACATTCAAAAACACATAAATTATCCCAGTTAACCAAAAGGAGCAGGCACCACGGGGCACAAGGAGAAGGGCACCAGCCACCATAGCTACAGCACAAGCAGTACAATAGCACAGCACACTGCATGAGGCACTGGATCCCAGCAAACCTCTCAGGGAGAAATTAGACACACTGATCACTGTGTGTGAGAAGTATGAAAAGGAAGTAGAATAAGTGCGAAATTGGAACGTCACATGACCGTATAATGGGCGGGCACCGATGGAAAAAGGCTTTGCACGTGGTAACACGTTGGATAGCTGAGAGGTTTGTCTGAGAGGGGGAGGCAGGCTGGGGTGGGGTGGGGGTGGTCGGACACGGGCATAACACACGGTCACTCACTGGGTGTCGCTTTGGGACGTCATAGACCCCTTCCTTCTGCTGACTGGTGGGAACCTATACAATCGACCAATAGATTCAGAGAACAGCCGAGAGAGCCTGTTACCTCTGGAGTAATTAAGCAATAAAACTTTACACTTCGTCACTGTTCCAGCACTGCGACAAACTGGATGCCAACACTAAACCCTGGAACCTGGCTCTCCCGGAATCATATCAATCACCGGTAAAGCGTTTATGTGTCCGCGCGCGCGTGCAAGGATAATCAGAATTAAAATCTTTTGAGTGAGAACTCATCCCCTAGGTTAATCAGAAGACTATCAGCCTGCAGTGATGGTCTCTCTCTCTCTCTCTCTCTCTCTAATAAAGAATGGATAAGGCAGCTTATCACATCCACAGACACGCAATAACTCAGATTGTCACACACATGGAGACATGTAATATTTCTATGTCACACAGACAGATAGATCTGACTGTGTGTGTAATGAGAAGAAACAATGAGCTGATATGTGTGAATCCTGAGATTCCTATGGTTTGATTTCTCCTACGGTGACACAAGGCTTGAAACTAAATTTTATTCTCCCCCCAGTTGGACGTGCTCTGATCAGAGTGGTAAATGAAAAAAAATAGCACAGAGGAAAAATGTGGATATCTATCTAGCACAGCCTGCCTCATTCTTTCTCCTCCTTTCAACGCCTTGTTTACTTCTTTCACATGTTTATTTCCAGAAGCTGCCATCTTTATTCATACATTAGTTCCTCTGTGGCTGGAGGCTGGCTGAGGCGCACGTTTTTTACGCATGATGTGTGCGTGTGGGGGTTTGTTTGTACGTTTTTTTGCTTGTGTACGATTGTGCACGCGCCAGCGCTCCCTCTATTTTCAATCCATTTTATTTAAAGATCAAACGAGAGGCTGGTGATTAATCTTTCTTTCCCCCGCTTTCTTTCATCTCCTTGGGAAAAGAGGGAGGGGAGGTGAGAAAAAGAGGAGGGGTCTTCCTTCTACACACACCAGGAATAACCTCCACATCCCCTCCACGCACACCCGACCCTCCCCCTCTTTATCCCTCGGAGGTCTACCCACATCTCTGAGGAGTGCACCCAGAGAAAGGGCTCATCTCCCTTGAGTAACTAGTTTTAGCTGTCAGGGCCCTCTGGAGAGTGTTGGCTGGTTGTTTGCCTCAGATTCTTAAAGTCTTTAATTCCTGTATCTACAATTGCTGTTTTTTAATGTGCAAAAAACAGCAATTAATTCAATGAGCAGGCCACAATATATTTATCCCATTAAAGAGTAATGTAGCTTGTACCGATTGGACAGTAAATAAGTGATTAAATGTCTGTGGCTTAAACGCTTTTAGGAACTCCTTGTCAGCAGATTAACTGCAGTAACTGTAGTTTAAAGCTAAGTAAGACACAAGCAAACAAGATGAGCTTGTGGGTACCTGATAAATGCTCTCTTCTGATTGGTCACGGATGGGCTCGTGTCCCGCCTCAAACACAATGTACTACAACGTCAGCAGCAAAGGGAAGAGAGGAGAAAAAGAAAAAGAAGCAGGAGGGAAATGGAAAATAAAGAAATTGAGAGAAAAGAAGTGAAAACTGCAGAGGTGATTAGTCAAACAGCATTGTCAATAGGTCCTCATTAAAGAGCAGTTGAAGAAGAGAGCCCAGTGACACAGGGAGGAGGCTTTAAGCAGCAATAAACACCAAGAGCAACTGAGAAAACAAACACATCTTTCAGCTAATCATGCACCCACAGCTACAGACTCATGAACACACAGATATGAGTGTCTCCTACTGGGTCTTTGTATACATCTGCAAACCCTCTAAACTGCATGTGTTGTGCTACCCAAACAGGAGCTGTCTCCCCACAGTGCACACACAGAGGAGCAAGCCGACTGGCTAGAAATGCAGCAGGTGACAGCAGCGATGGGATTGGTCAAGAAGTTACCTGGTAGACAGGGTCCTCCAGATCCTCCTCCAGGATTGTCTGCAGATGAGCAGCGGCAGCAGGAAAGAGAGGGAGAGATCAAACAGGGAGGAGAGAGGAGCAGGGGTGAGAAGACAGAAGAGAGGGAAGAGGCGGAGAGTTAAGCCGGTGAAGTAGAGAGAGTAGGCGGAAAGCACAGCGAGACACGGCAGCTTCCCAGCATTCAGATAATCATTTGGCAATCATCAGAGAGCGAGCGAGACAGAGAGATAAAGAGAAAATTAAACAGGAGATGTACAGAAGACAGAAGAGAGGAAGGTGAAATAAGTACAATGGGCAGATGGTGCCACTGATGAAACCTGAAAGTGGGTGCTCCGTATGTTATTCTTTGATGTTTTTTTAAGTCTTACCTGACTCATCTGTCAAGAGTCTCTCAGATGAACCTCATCATACTTATGGCAGATGATTAAGGAAATTGCTTGAAAAGAAAATACCAGTGAGTTGATAAGAGTACCTGGTAGACCGCCTGCTCACACTGCTTGTCTTTTTGGGCCTTCTTCTCCATCTCTTCTCTCTGCTTTATCTCATAGATGAGCTGGAACAAGTCCCGCAGGTCCAGAATCACAGGCTCAGCCTAGGACAAGGACATTAACAACCATTAACACGGACCCGCACATTAACAGAACCACAACACCGCTCAGAACTCAGGAACTATAACATTATTGCTCGTTCTAGTTATGTGGTGATTAATTTACCTGCCCTAACTTCACGACAGGAGTTTAAGGCCATGATCAGACTGACATGAACAGAGCAGAAAAAAAAGACCACCTCATTCACTTTAATGATGCAGAGGCCTCAGGCCAAAACATGTAATCTGGCTCAGTGTTGGGCCCATCTCACTGTGACTTTATCCCACACCCTGCTGCAAATGCTAACAAGTGCACATTCTGCTCTTTTTACTTTGTGAACTTTGACTTGGAAGACGTGATACTACTGTCACCATAGTATGAAATATAAAGAAAAAGTCTGAGAGTCAGCTCTCAATAGAAACAACCTGAACTGTGGTGCCTGATGTTTACTGGGCAACCTTTACTAATCACCTAACCCGACTCGCTAGATGTGGTTCCCTGTGACTCGCAGAAGGGTCACTATTTTAAGACATTGGAGGCGATCCAGCGTGCACTGCAGGGAAACAAGTGCAACTGTTTAGAACAGGACTTCCACAGAGCCATTTAACCTGAAAGGGAGGAGAACTAAGAAAAAAAAGGCAGGTATGTTTCTTTGCATTTTACAGGCAGAGTCATGAAAAGTTTTAAATGCAGCTTGTAGATTTAATTTGTAATTTTGTAGCCACATAGAGTTTTAAAAGAATATGCATTATAAACTCCTATGTGCACCTGACAAAGTTTTCATTCTCAAAGATGTATTAGGCAAACTGAGATTTCTTAATTATATTTTATTTTGCTAGTTACAGAAAGCTGACCCAGCAGAAAACACCCCAATAATCTTAATTGCCAAAAAACCCCAAAAAAACAACAACAACCCAGTAACACAACTGCTGCATGTTCAATTGTGTCACACAGCAAAAAACTCTAGCATTGTGTTAACCATTTTACCACGTTCCTTGGATAAACAAAAGTGTGACAATGGAGCAGTTACGTGACACACAACCTTTAACTACTGTCACAGCACAACAGCAAAGAGCCTTATAGTACAATGGTCTTTCACACCTAATCAATTATTGACTGGAGTTATGCAAAGTGCAGTCAGAGTTCACAGAGTGAATGCTGCCTTGCAAAATGTGGTTCTATTTTAATGTTGTCTTTCTGCAAGATATTCTGAGCCAAATATTGCACATGACACACACTGCGTTAAAGTTCTCTCCTACTGAGCCAACAGTGAAACATACTGTCACTCTTTTAAACTCAGATCCGTTTTGCATTTGACGGTACGCGCTCTGATCTCCGTCTTCTCTCATCATTTCTCTCCCGTTCTTTTCCCCACTTTTCTCGATCAAAAACGTCTAGGTGAGAAAAGGCAGCGAACAGAGGAAAGCACTGAGGTTTAAAACTGCAAATGCAGAAAACTGAGGAGGAGTGGCCTGCTTATAGGACCATGGAGATGAGATAACCTCAGTTCAGCACAGATGACTAATTCATAGCCTACGGCAAACCTGATAAATGATTCTCACAAAAAGTAACGATAAAGACTTTTACTGCAGACACAGTTCTAATAAAATCTGCACGGATCAGGATTTTAGAGTAGAAGATGAGTCTCCAGTCCTACTAAATATTAATGCAACAGATTCAGCCTCATTGCCCAAATTAAATTCTGGTGTTGGTTGTTAGCAGAATATCTCGAGGACATTCCTGAACGTATTTCTTGGTGCACTGATTTTTATTTCTTTTAAACCCGTCTTCTTTAGTGATTTCCTGAATGTCCGTTGTATGAAATTTAGGAAACCACTAAATCTGGAAGTCATTCTGAAAACATTTAAGAGACTACCTGAACAAACAACCCGAGAAAGTATATGATTATAAAAATGACCATCTGTAAAAGTGGACTACTTAAAAAGAAAGTTCCACCAATAATCACGTTAACTTTGAATATTTTCCAATGGATCAAAATTAAGGATTTAATGGCTAGATCTGTAACTGCATCATGAGTTATAAATTATAACTGAAAATTAGCCAGTTTAAGTTTTTATGTTTTACGCTGACTTTAAATGACCTTTAAACTCTCAGTAGCCTCCCTACAAATGACATGGAAGGTGTTGTAAACAACAGAGCTATTCATATTAATTGAAACTGCAACTTTTCCAAAAAGTTATAACAATGACTGACAATCCTTTCTTCACAATTAGTCTTTCCATCTTCACTAAAACTGGCTAAATAAAACATGCCTTTCTCGCGCTGAGACTTTGATTTGAGTGGTAAGCCAATTACTTTTCAATGCAACCTTAAATTGGCCTGTTCGGAACATCTTTAAGCCTTAGTCTTCATGACAACAGAGACACTTTGTTAATTCACATCAAAGCAGTTACTTTCCAATTACAGCCTCGGCCACAAGCTCTGTTCCTCCATCCCTCTTACTGTCTGCTCCACCACTAAAAGTCTGAGTGTTAGTGATGGCGGGTTCAAATCCTGAAAATGGAAGTAAAATATAATTATGACCTTTCCTCAGGCACACATCAGGCAAATGGCAGCTTAGCTGACGGATGAGAACGTACCGTTGTGCTTCACTGTTACGCAGGGTAACATTTTCTGAACAACTGCTTTTTAATGGAAATGTGGCTGCTGTATTTGTGAGTGCAGACTGGCGCATATTTGTCTCAGTCAAAGAGCCACGGTTCATGGCCCTAGGAGGATGGATATGCCATTAGAGTTGGTGACACACACTCAAACCCTCATCGACTTACTATGGGAAATCAATATGGCTACAGAGAGAGCCAGCTGAATCCAGACGAAACAAGCCAAGCACATACAACAACAGCGGCAACAATCATAAAGGGTCTGAAAGAAGTACTCAATATTATATAGAGTGTGCCGATGCAGAGCTGAACCTGCGCTGTTCTCGATGCACAAAACCTAAAGCTACAGCTCCGCTCAGTAAACAGTTTGTTTGATGAACAGCACAAAGCGACATGAGCTGCTGTTCAAGGGTCCTTATCTAAATGTCAAGAGGTTCATGTTACTGAGAAGAATACCCCGATGAATCATACATGAACCTGCACACAAAAGGTGCACGGTGAGACATGTACACACACTTGCTGAGCACTTAAAGCTGGCATAGGTGAAAAATCAAAACTCTGACCAATCACATCTCGTTCAGGCCACATTAAGTAGCATTAAAAGGTGAAAAAGTCTACAGAGGGCATAAGAAACAGTGGCTTGTCTTAAGGACAGGACTCCCAGCTAGAAGAAAGCAGTTGGACTCAGGGGGGGCTTAGAATAAAGAGAAGTGAGCAGGATGAGTTGTAGATTTCTGTCTTACTGCATTTCATATCCATAAATACCCACCGACTGTGCGGTTTTGATAGCCACAAAGCGGTGGTTCCCTTCCTTTCCGCAGACATAGCCAAAGGCTCGGTGGTCCGTGATGTCCTTGGCAATGTAAGAGATCTCGTGGACAGCATGGTGATGTTGGAGGACCTGCAGAAGGAAATTGCATGGATGAGTTTTAAACTGTAAAGATGCAAAACAATTATTTCAAGAATGTAGAACTTGTATATACTTTTAAAAAACCCATTGGAAACAAATTGATTTAAGACTATACAAATAAACAGGGATTCTAAAAAGGACTTTCTTTTCTTTTTAATAGCCGAACAGTGAGTAAACCAGTAATGTGACTCAATTAATCAAAAGCCTGGTTTCATGAATTCCATAGTGTCAAAAACAACCTTATTTCATAAAGTTAGGATGAACTCATGCCTCCAAAGACATTTGGGAAGCATAAGCATCTCATGTAAACTCCCCTAAGTATATAGTCACAAAAACAAACACTCACAGTGAGACCTTGTATCCTACATTAAATTGTTTCTAGCTCCCCTGCCCTCTCTAGTTTAGTCTAGGTGGGGAGTGCCAAGCTGGCATTGCCTGTGCCCCGTGGCAGATGGCACTGTTTTTCCCGAGGACAGAGGGGGGATCAGTGACAATCACAGCTCGGCAAGCTGTCGACTTGATCACTTCATCTGTGCCCTCACTCACAACACACACAAACACAAACACACGCACGCAATTCACAGCATAATATGCAATAGCCCCTCTGTTCGTCACACTAAATGTCTGCTTTGTTGTTATTGTCTATGCCAGATGCATGCTGGGAGAGGAGACACAGAGTCAACATAATGACCCAGTAGCCCTTGAGTGCATGCTAGTGGTTGGAGCGTTATACATCTGAGGCCAAACACACACATCTGCTCTCTCTGAAGCTACTCCAGAAGTGAGACATGGCAGAGCAGAGGGGCACTATTTTAACATGGGGCCTATGACACACAAACACACACACAGGGACACCGAGCACCCCAGCAGAAATAGATAATCATTGTATCAGTCGTGTCTTCTAAATTTAATAATTGGAGTAATGATTATTATTATCACCCCTGATTGACCTGAAAATGGCACACACACACACACACACAAACACACACACACACGCACACACACACAGAGCTCATTTGCAGAGGTTATTGAATTATCTCTGGGTGGGTGGTGAGGTGACAAAGAGGGACTGTGATTCAAAGAGAACAGAGATTGAAATGACTGCATAAATTAAATTGCTCCACTTCGTCTTGGTAGCAAGAAGACCTTAGACAGAAGAAACAGCAGCAACACAGCAGCAAACTCATACTGTAGACCTTTCCAGTCTCAAAGGTTCTCAGTGTGGTTAACATCTAGGAAGAGTACAAGTGTTTGGACACTTTCCTGTGAAAAGTTTAATAAAACAGAGGGATGTAAGTTACGACAAAGCAATGCACCTGGTTTTTCATGAGAGCTCTATGAAACAATTATACACAAAAAGCATCATATCTTTTTTTTTTAGTTTGTTTTTTTCTTTTCATACATATTTGTGGGACTTGCTTGTGGTTTAAAATTTAATTTCTATACATGGTTTTGCACCGTATCTATCAATAAATAATCAACAAAGCGACATTTGAAAACATTTCTGGCAAAGTCAAACTAGAATAAAAATTTCAATCAAAGGGTAAACCTGTTAACATGCAGGACGTGTGGTGGCAAATGAGAAAAGGGAAAGTCGGAAGAGGATTGGGTTTTTTCAAATTGATCTTGTCAAAACATTAAAGAAACTTCAAATCTAGCGATGGACATATTCAATTTTAGTACTACTGGACTTTCAAAGCAATCAGCCGTCCAGTTTTGGTTGTGGGGCGCTGAACAGAATAGTTTCTATCTTAAAGATCTGCAGTCATAATCCCTCTTTTTGTACTCGGTTGTTGCTTGGATACCTAAAGCTAGAACAATCTACCTGTCTAACTCTGATCCGTGAGACATTTATGCCAACAAGACTTTTATTTACTTGCATTTCTTATGAAAGCTTGAATGTTTTTGTTGCTTCATGCTAGGTTAAAAAAAACTCTAGCTGCTTGAACTGCATGTAAAAACAGTTGAGATCTGCCTTTTTCTCCAGCGCTGTTGATGTGAGGTACCAGACTTTCTCACAATCTTTCACACAGACACAGACACAGACACACACACACACACACACACAGCGTCAGTGTCTCTGAGGGACTATGGACAGCATGCCCTTCAGCAGCTGCTGGCCACTGAACCAAGATATTCCTTGTTATTCTGGGAGTGAAGAGGGGAAGCAGCAGGATACTGTCTGTCTAATATCCCTGATCGTCACATCTCTCTCCTGGAGGGGAGACATCATCAAAGGGGCTGTGGAGGCCATCCAGCCCTCCGCTAGTCGAACGGGACGGGAGATTAGCACATAACCTAAAGATTTAATTAGTTTCTTGTAAGAGGACTGCATCTTTTGTCCCTGAACTGTCTGAAAAAGACACTAAAACACTAATAAACACAAAATTTTCTGTTTCTTGCCTTTTATGCTTTCCACTTTTTCCAAGTGGGAAAGCTGGAAAAATGTGACACAGGATATTTATGTGAAACAATATTTGAACTGACTCGCCACTGGAATTAACACAGTTCACTTTAGCGTTAACTGAACTGACCGCGGATATAAAGTGGCAGGCACACTTTTTACTCTTAGTGTTTTGTTTTTTTTTGAGACAAGCCATCATTTTTGGTCCGTTTACAACTTTGCTCTGAGTTTGCATGGTCTCCCTGTGCCTCTGCAGGTTTCCTACCACAGGCGAACGAGAGTCATGCTGGTTGAATTCGTACTTAATTGGTCGTTGGTGTGGATCTCTGAGTGTTGGTTGGTTGTCTCTCTATGTTAGCCCTGTGACGGACTGGTGCCCTCTCCAGGGTGTTTCCTGCATCGTGCCTTGTGACAGCTGGGACAGGCTTCAGCCACTCCACAGCCCAAGCAGTTAATAAACTGGATGTTTATTAATAAAATGTATATCATTTAACTTTTATTTATGCATTACTTTGTAAATTCATGCCTCTTCTGAAGATCTGGTGCTCTGTTATCCCACTGTAGCCATTCCCCTTCACAGCTCTGTTCATCATAGAATAAAGGCTCAGGCCACAGCAGCAGATTCAAATGATCACAGCATTTGTGGCCTCTCTGTTGGGGTGTTTAACAAGTGCTGGCGGCTAATATTAATAAACCACTGCACAGAGCGCAGCAAAGTTTATTTGTGAACACTGGTCTGAGGTCAGTACATCAGAAAAGTGTATGAAATACAGACTGAAAGAAAGAAGCATGTGTCTGTGTTGCGTTAATGCTACAAATTATAACACTATATACACACAGTGGCCCACCCTTGGCCACTGTCAGTCAGATCTGGTCAATCCAAGGCATACAATCCTCTCTGATTAATAAAAACAACAACAAGAAGAATGCTTGTAGAAATTTGTTTTTCCCTAACTTTAAATTTAGTTCCCAAGTCCTCTTTGAGATTAAACAGGATGCATACGTTTTGTATTTTTGGCATTAAATAAAAAATTAAAGTAGCTTCCTGTGCCTGCCTCTACACTGTAGATCAAGAGAGCGCGCCGCATTAAATAAAGTTTTGGTGGGATGAAAAATAATTGCATACTTGGAGATTCTGAATTTTTCATTGACACTGGCGGTGTAGATTTCTTTGAAAGATTTTTAACAAGATGCACTCATTATGGAAACTTCATATTTTACATTAAAATTATTTACCAAGGAGATGATTTTAATGTATATTTAAACATGTAGAGATTCATCAGAGATTCTTTAAAGTTTAAAAAAATGATCTTACAATTCCAATAAGCTCATAAAATGTATTTAATTTGTAAGTAAAATAGAAAATGAATAACATTTAATTCATTTAATTTTCATTCTGGGAAAAAAGTAGGGCTGATGAGATATCAAATGTGAATTTTTGTTTGAATGCTTGTTCTGGATACATTCACTGTGACATTTATAAACACGAGCCCACTCGCAGAATATAATATTATGCAAATGTAGTATATGTACAGCATAAATGTAGGGTATTTGTGCTTGACACAAAGAAAAGTTGAAGTCAGTCCAGCAGGATGTAGGATGTATGAAACAGCTACTGGGTTAGAAGTGTGTGCAAAGACCGATTAAAGGGTGATTCCAGTTTATTTTTAACCCAGATTATTTCTGATTGACGAGGCTATTGTGGCTCTGTGAGTCATGCTGACTTTGCATTTATGTACAAGGACTGCAGGAGTGGAGACAGTACGCACTCCTGTGTGGCCCCATTCTTAATGGGGAATTTGTTTGTAGTTAAGATTTGACCACCTGGCTCCTCTCCAACAAGAAGTCAAGGGCCTATTTACTCAGGGACTGTTCAACTTGCACATAAAAGAGCCTGGATGGGAAAATGCTGAATTGTAATCGAGAAACGGGAGTCTCACCTAGGTGCCAGTGGTGGTGGAAAAGTTCAGGCACAGTGAAACTGCTTCATCAGCAAACCTGTTTGCTCTATAAGCACAGCGATAAGGCTTTAAGGCAACACAGGGCAGAGATGGTTACACACCATGTTCAAAGATTTTCATGATAAGAAACATCAGAGCAACAGGTCTCCTTGGTTTCTTAGGCAAAGACTGTCCTAAAATCTCTGCTAAAATTGAATTCCAGGGTATGAAAAAGATGTTCAATTGATGCCCACAGCCTTCATGGTGTTTTGTCTGTGTAGCAGGTTTCTTAACTCATGCTCCTTGAATAAAAATGATGGAGTGCCAGGGTCTAGATACAGTAACATAACCCGCTTTAATATTAAACCTTAAATAGAAGTGACCTGTTCAGGGTGTACCCTCTTTTGCCACAGCCAGGACAGACTCCAGCGCCACAATGCCACCGTGATGCCTTAAACAGAGCTCATCAGATACAAAAAAAAAGAATTCACTGTAGTTATAATGATGATAAGAGATGTAAGAAATTTAAACTTAAATATTAAAACTAAAAATTGAACATGACAATCTTAAAACATCAGCTTGTCAGTTCATAGCTGAGTAAAATTTATCAATGCTTTGAGGTGATTTTTAAGAAGTGTATGTTAAACGTTTTCTGCTCTTGGTTGTCCAATTAGACTGTATCTGAATGAACTAAAAGAGTCCTTGCCATGTGTAATAAATGATTCAACTCAAAATGATTCAAGAGTTGTGATTGGCTGGATTTGTCAAACATGATTTGTCATCATTTTAAGTACCTGTTCACACAGTGAATCACTTGGCTTTAATACAGATTTAGATGTTTAAACACACTGATCCCAGCTCAAAATTCCTTTATCCCCCATTTCAATGGGAGTTCTTTGCCTCCTTGTCTCATTCTTAGCAGCAAAAGATGAATGATAAAAGTCCTTCACTGAGAACAGGTACTGCTTAATTCACAGTTGATCCCTTCAAGGGTCATCCTATGGCCATCTCAACCTTTCATTCCTGTGGCCCCACCAACCAAATAATACTGTTAGTCAGGCATGTCTTTGTCAACATTCAATGACAATATATCTGATAAGACCTGAATTATACTGTACAGATGCCAGCTTTTCTGTTGGCAGAGCTGGATTAATTTGATCTCTCTGATTTCAGTCTCTGAGAAGCAGCATGCAAACTACCAATCTTAGCCCTTCACTCATGTTAGCTTTTCACCTGACTTGGTACTACGCCCTTACTGAGACTGGCCAAAGGAGGTGAAGAGGTTAGTGCATACACGTGTCTATATGTGTGCACGTATGTGTGTGTTTTAAGAGAAAAGCTGACAGGAAGAGAGAGACATGCTGGCCTGCCCTCTGTTAGATTAATGTCTCCCCTCTTTTTCTCCTCCATCTCAAGCATCACCTCCTTCCATCCTGCACGACCTTCCCTCCTCCAAGAGAGAGGCCATCCATCCATTCGTTCACCCATACATCCATCCGCCCATCTGGCTGACTGATGCACAGGAGGGGAATGAGACTGTCAAGATCCCTGAACCTCAGCAGAGTCATTCTCTCTTTCTTTCTGTCTCCCTCTCTCCCTCCCTCCTTTGCCATTAGGAGTGGTTGAAGGGCTGATAGTAAGGACAGCATATCTCTATAGTTAATATTAATGTGCAGAGACAGAGGACAAGGTCTCCCTGTAGAGAGCTTTACTTTGACATATGCTTACTGATTCTCCACCTATCCCTCTAACTCTGTTTGAGTCTGCTTCTGCTCCTCCATCACATACTTCCTCTTTGTCACATCCTTTTTTCCACCTTCTTCCCCTTGGACTTTTCTTGTTTCTTCT
Source organism: Bujurquina vittata (assembly GCA_015106715.1). Lineage (NCBI taxonomy): Eukaryota > Metazoa > Chordata > Actinopteri > Cichliformes > Cichlidae > Bujurquina > Bujurquina vittata. The sequence continues at coordinate 7,144 of VUQK01001266.1, read as the reverse complement.
CTTCTACCACTCCTATGTATCGCTCCTTGTCCTTCAATGTTGAAATTTTAAATTATCAAGAAGAGGAATAAGAACTTAGGATTTTGAGGGTTATAAGAAGGACTGAATGCGTTTGTATTCAACATGGCTGCCATGTGGGTGGCCACTGCTTATTGTGTCTTGCCTGTCTAATACAAGGCACTTTTGAATCACTGCTGGGTACGCACACATACACAGTCAGCGCATTCTAGCTCCCGACAAAGTGTAAATCTTAGGCTTACCATGTCAACCACTAAAGCTGGGTATGGAGCAGCAAGCTTTATATTCTTTCTAAACCAGACTACAGTCACAAAGAGAGCCACTCACAGCCAGACAGTGAAACAGGCAGCTCACACTGCATATGTACACATCAAAAAAATGTATTATGTTTAAAAAAAAGCTGGTTTTCTGCAGCTGCCAAAATGAATATAAAAACAAACACACAGAGAGAATCTCTGCATCACAACCTCAAAATGACTGATTTCTTCAAGTTTCTCATATTTATTGGGGAAATACTTCTCCATTATTTAGACACAAAAACAGGGCAAAATGGTGACCCATATTCTTGGGAAGGCAGATACAATAGTCCTTACTTAAGGATGCAATGAGAGGTGCAGTGAGTCTGAGCCTAAGTAACGCCTGTCATACCATCCTAAACATATCTGATCGTTTTTCCTGCGTTACAACAGCAGCTCTGCAACAGCATTTAAAGTACCGTGATACAGGAAACATCTATTATTTTAGATATGGTATTCATAATTATGACTTCATTATCAGAACCTGTATGTTGTCCTGAACTGTTGTTTTTTTGGCCTTGTTTCCACAGTAGCAGTAGTAGATTTGAGTTATGGAAGATCCATTCAATTGGTTGCAATGCCAACCTCACCACTAGAAGCCACTAAATCCCACACACCAGTTCTTCAATAAGTATAATAATCTTCTTCTTCTCTAGTTTTGTCTGCTCCAAATATAGGTTGTGGGTATTTGCCGGTAAATTCAAGAGTGCAGTTCTTGTTTTATTCCAGTTTTTTTTTTGCATGGATTTGAGTAAGTCTTAGATCTTGTGAGTCATTGGGGAAAAGGCCTAGCAAATTAAGTGATAGAGGGAGAGTCAGGGTCGGTTATCAGACAGTCAGCAGCAGTAAAATAAAAGAACCACAGAATTGATTTAAAACAGTCATTGAGGTCAGGACAGATCATATCGGTCAACCAGAAGAGCAGCCATGTAAGATGGAAAATGCCTAATCCTGGAGCATAATATGAAACCAGTGTAGTTGCTGTTTGCACAGAGGGAGACAATGGGACAGCCATGTTCTCTCATCTACTGAGGCCTTGTTCTCAGGGTTTCAATTAGGGCCTCCTGATTTCCCCAGGGCCCCCTCCCTCTTATGGAGATGCCTCATTAATAGATGAAACAAGTACATGCACACACAGAAATCCTATATGAAGTAGCACACACACACACACACACACACACGGACCCACAAGTAAACAGAATCACATTTGCTTCAGAACTTACCCCTGACTTCTCATCAAAGATTTTGATCCCTCCAAAGGAAATGGTCAGAAACACCTTCTGTTTGTGTTCTCCTTTAGACCGTGCTGCTGCAGCTACACCCTGAGGATGGAAAGGTACAAGGAGACGCACACACACACAGAATCCATACAACCATGTCAGAAGCAATATAGAAATACATGTGCAGAGTAACAGGAATGTCTCACTGGTTCGCCATATAAAAAAAAAAAATTTCCTCTTTGGATTACATGATGTCACGATATATTTCTACCTATCAATAATTGTCAATAAAGGAAATAACTAATTCTAAAAAATCAAATCAAATCAAAAATGTCCCTCAAGGTCTCACGTCAGATTATAATCAGCAAATGAATTACGGCAGGTTTCTCATTTAGCCAACCAACATTTCACTATATATTTCTTTTTATGAAATGACACATTCACATTCTTTATGCGTCTAAGAAAATCATTTGCTGCTTGTGAATTTGATGAGATTATTGAGCATGTCAGAAATGTCACTGTAGGATTTTTTTAATAATAAAAAGTTGTTTTGTTTAAAAATGAGCCACAGCTGAATGCAATAGCTTCATTGATAGAACTTGACTTGTTTAAAGCTATTCAAGAAGGTGTCTTTTTATGACAACTATAACAACTGCTGCAATGTGCTTAACAAACAGCTAAATGACATACTGATGATTTATGGTTGTAAGTGTATCTAAAGGTTTAAGTTTTCACCCCACCACCATTTGCATAGGCGAGTCACAAAAGGAGATGACAGGAGAGGAGCAGGATCACAAAAACCAAGGATTCTGGCTAGAAAAGGGAGGAGCGGTGCGAAAGAAAAGGTGGAGAGATCAGAGAAAAAGAGTTGATGGATTTTCTGTCTGAATAAATGAGGAGGAGGGAAGCTGTTTGATCAATGAGCTGTCTGTCCTCTTCTCACAGGTTTCCACTGGATAGAGTTTTCACTACACGTAAACAAAACGTAAATGTAATTTTCTCAATTCAAATATCTCCCGCAGTATGATTTAAAGGGAAATTAATAATGAATGGGGCCCTCTTCAGTCTGACAGTGTTTTCAAACTCTTTCGGCTCTTTACATTTGCAGTGAAGCAATGCAAAATCTAGGCTTTGTTTAAAGATGTGACTGCTTAAGGAAATAAAAAAAAATTATATAACAAAAAAGCCCTTTTTTCATAATACTGCAATCAATTATTTCAGAAAACAAGGTCATTCATTAGGCCTGAATACAAAATGGCCTATTTTTCTTCATCTTCTTCTTCACTCATCGCTCTCCCACCTATCATCCAAATGATTCGCCTCCTATATGCCGTCTCCTCACTGCTAACTGCCCCATCTGTCTACCCCTCCCTCTAATTGTTTCTGTCCTTGCAAATGAGACATTCATCCCAATCCCCTTTTCATCCATATGGCTAACCTCCTCACTTCCTCTTGCACTGATCATCGTCATCCCTATAAATTATAACAACCCCATTTTCTATCTTTCTTATTCAACTTCTCTGTCATAGTAATTTGCATAGAAAGACTGCAACCAGCTCTATATGCATGCACACACTGACAAAAGTGCAGTAATGCTGTGATGTACAAAACATGCATATTTAAATGTTGAACTTTAGAATATGCATGAAGCTGGCAACTGATGTTCAGTGTCTTTTGTGGGTCACTGCAGGCAGTAACGTAACATCATTTCTGGGTGTTGAATTTTTTTTTTTAGTTTCTCACAAACACCAAGGAACGTTTGTTTTAGCAGTGAGTTTAAAGCGGCACAATTAATCATTAATTTGAGAAAGATCAAGAGGAGGAGAAAGACTTTTCTTACCTTGAGCTTCATCATCGAGTCCTGGCAGAGTTTGTCTCCACGGGCGGCAGTAACCTCGTCCAGGCCAATGAGTTTGGCCTTGTAGCGGACGCCATCGCCCTTAAAACGCCTGATGAGAGCTGCCTCGCTGCGATCCTGCCCTGCAGACACACATACACACTCACTTTGCAGTCTACAGTACATCTTCAAGTCAAGGACCTCAATCTACTTCAGACCAGAACCATTACCTCAGGATCATCAATCATATAAACCCCAGAATACTTCAATAATAATCTTTCAAAAAAAAAAGAAAAAACAAGACAAAACAAACTGTATTATAGGTTAAAGCCACTAATATAAATATCATATGAATAATAATGGTCAGTACACTCAGAGAATGACTCAGTGTTCGGCAGGATTAGTCGAAACTCTGACTGTTCACATCTTTGGCCATTTCTCATGCCAAATAATGGTGTGACATTTTCCTCTTATCTCCCCTGTCTCCCGCGGTCCTTCATCTCTCCTCACTTGCTATTGTGTACCAGATTGTCAGCACAGTGCGCATGCATTAGTAAGTGTCAGCGATGGCGCGCATGTGTTGACCTTGCTCTTGTCCATGAAGTCTCTGTGTTATCTCCTTCAATCCTCTTCATACACAATACAGAGCAGAGAGAGAATAGTTACTCATAAGGCCAAACTCTCTTTCATTGTGTCATGCTCGCCCATCCTTTCTTCCTCTCTGTTTCTGTTTTCATCAAATGCTGTACAGAAAAACACCGGAGCATCTCTGTGCCCGTGTTCTCTTTTTGAATGTGTGTACGTGAGTGAAAGACCGCGGGAGTGATTGTGAGAGAGAGGCATAATGATAATGCAGCATATTCAGATAATATATTGAGGCATTAGTTCTGTACTCTATAAGAGCGTGACTCTTGGAAGGTCATAGCCGGAGTGATGGAGGGGTCCCACTCCTCCTTTCCTCATTCTTTCACACTCCCTCCATTCACACAGAGTCCCTACAGCATTGCAGTATAATAGAAATGAGCCCCCCCCTTTTTTTTCTTTAACCACGGGCGAGACCATCATGCTATGTGGTGCTACTGAATCCCAACTTTGTTTGCTTGCCCACACACAAACTCAAACAAACATGAGCATTTTTTAAATCTGTATTTGAATCAACTGAATTCAGTCACATTTTAAAGATTTAAGAGGTTGGAAAGTACTTGAGGACACTTAATGTGTTATAAGGCCTCATTATCACACAATAGACAGAAATTCTCACGGTTGGTGAGAATTTATGTTAATAGCCCTGCTCTGTATTTTGCGACTATTGATTTGTCCAAGAATCCTTGTCCTGTGTGATGGAAAAACTGACAAACATTCATTAATCTCTGGCTCTCTTTCACAGTGTGTGTTGTGTCTTCCTCCCCTACTGTTCGCAGCAGACGGCCCCTCCCTGAGCCTGGTTCTGCTGGAGGTTTCTTCCTGTTACAACTGAGTTTTTCCTTCCCACTGTCACCAAGTGCTTGCTCATAGGGGGTCATCCAATTATTGGATTTCTCTGTATTATTGTAGGGTCTTCTTTCTCTTCTTCTATAAAATGCCTTGAGGTGACTGTTGTTGTGATTTGGCACTTTGTAAATAAAGTTGAATTGAATTGATAAAGCCCGACACATACGCACACAGAGAGATACACTCAAACAGTGTATGTGAACTCATACTTCTGAATCATTGAACAGGCACACTCAGTCACACTGCTACTTGGAGTAAATCCCAACTGTCTGCCTCAAAGTCCTAAGAGACAAAAGAGCTGAAGAATATCAGTCCTTGTTTTGGGGCGAGTAAGAGAGAACAGCTCTCTCTATTGTGTCACGTCTCAGCTGGGCGGAGATGAGGGTAAGTGGCTAAACCACTGCAGGACTGTGTTGTTCATTTTAAGGGCATTTTAATATTGCCTTCATTAAAAATGAAACAGTGCCTTGAAATGAGCTTATATATACATATGCACAAATGCACACATAATCAAGCAGGTTGAGAGTAATACTCCAGCGATGTGAAGGCAACAACCAACCACAACCACCAACTCCACATCATCTCTTCCCAGCATGACAACGACAAGAAACATGCTGCATGAGCTGTCAGGAAACATTCAAAAACATCACACCAGCTCAAAAACTCCAAAAAGCACCTAAAAATCCATAATTATCACAGTCTCCATATTTAACCTTACAATTAGCAGTGCCCCTGTGGGGGCTGGTCATTATAAACTTGCGCTACACTGTGCATCTGCTGGTGGTGTAACAATTCTCCAAAAGCCAAGGTTTGATTAATACATGCTTTTTTTCTTCAGAGGGATAAAAAAAAACAATAAATAAATAAATTTTTACAACAGGTCTAATTACTTGAACACAACTGGGCCTTGAACAAAAAAAAAGAAAATTTGTTTTCAGTTCAATGAAAACCCTGAACAATAATCAAATATCACAATTTTTACCAGCCTGGCATGATCTAGCGAGGCATTAACAAGAATACAACACTGTGCTTGTTTGTGTCACAATTTTGCTCACAGTTTCAGATTTGTAACACTCATAATCCAAATGTTCAATTCCAGAAAGCAAAAGCATTTACACTGGTAAGATACCAGGTACACCAGGCTGAATGTGAAATCCACAAAGTCCAATCTAGAAGACGTCTACGTTCACGGCACGTTCACAAAAATCACTGGACCATAGATCTGAATCCAAAAAAACAAAAAACAAAAATAAAACCCAGCGTGTGTGTTCCCGAGAGAGAGAGTGGGGTTCAAATTCAAGCATATAAACCACTTATCAAAGAAGGAGAAGGTGGCACAGCAGCAAAAGCTTGAGTTTAAGTGCTCCTCAAAGGAATCTCAAAGGAGATTTGATGAAGAGCCGGAACAGGCTCATATTGAATATTAAGATGATTTAACCAATTTTAAAGCTCTTAAAGGAAAAATAAAAGGGGTTTAATCATTCAGTGAGAACAACTATATGAATTTAATTATAAACCAAATAAACTTGATTTTAATGTTTCAATGAGTGGCTTTACTTAAAAACACATTTTTGGTATTTTCTCTTAATTTAGATTTATAATTCGATTACAGTTTTTATGCCCTCATAAGGAACCATTTGTTCATAGCAGTCCACACTGTTTAGGACTTCATGTGTGTGTATTTATGTATGAGTGTTAAATAACACTGGTTATGTCCAGCTGCCTTTGTCCCACTGGAACGCTGGTTTTCATTTGAGTTTGACATTTAAGACCTGCTTGCTCCATCTGCATCCATCACCATTACTGCTGCTATACTTAGCTCACAGCGAAAGGAGGAGAGAGAGAGAGAGAGAGAGCGAGAGAGAGAGAGAGAGAGAGAGAGAGAGAGAGAGAGAGAGAGAGAGGGGAGGAGCACAAAGGAGAGAAGAGAAGAAAAAGA
>VUQK01001254.1:307-10924 GCA_015106715.1 Bujurquina vittata | reverse complement strand
TGATGAGTTCAAGATCATTTTAACAACTAATAAACAAGGAACAAACGCACAACGTCATTTTACTTGCAAGGGAAGGCCGTCCTCTGCGTCCCGCATGGACACAGAGGAGGAGATCTCCCTCTGCATCCCTAAGACACAGAGGAGAGGAAACCTTCACCCGAGCTGGCTGCTGAACGCCGCTTTTATTTACACATGCATACAATGAAAGTCACATGACCACAGGTACTTCCGGTTACAGCGTACAGTAATCAACACTCCCACAGTCCCCATATATGGATGCAACCTCACGTGACCTAAAGGTGTTCGCACTTATGTGATAGCTCTTTGTATGCATATGAGGTTGGGGGTGTCCTCCATTTTAACAATGAGGAGTTTCTCTGTGTGTCTGTGTGGCTGGGACAGCCTGTGATAATAATCAGTATTCCTTCGAAAGCTCCTTTAATATTATCACAAGCTTGTCCCCATCCAAGTGAAACCAAACCAACAGGATTACACACGAAACAACTCATACAAATAGAAGATATGATAACACACAATGAAAGTTCATACAATAACTCCAACAATATGACACCCTGTGACATCCACATTATGTCAGGTAAGACCTATAAAAGCTCAGGGTTGCAGTGCTTCTCTGAAGCAGGATGCAGTTTTTGTTGTAGTCACTTGATCAGGGAGAATTTTTAAGATCTCGCTCCAGCCTGTTGATGAGGACAAGGAGACGTATTGTTTTCAGGATTCTCAGAAGTGTTTCTTAACCATGCAGCCTAAGGTCATTCAGCTGTAGAGTTGTTACTTAATGAATGTGTGATGTTTTCCAGGTAGGATTTTAAACACATAGGCAAGAGGTTGAGTCATTAAATCTATTAAAAAAAAGGTCAAAAACTATTTGCCCAAATACTTAGATTTTTCCAAGAGCTTACTATTGATAAAGTAAGGGCTGCTGCTACACTGAACCAGACTTTCACGTAATCACAACATCAGATAGCTGAATGAAGAGTGTTTGGGTCCTGCTGGTAAAATTCTCACCAAAATCATTACAACCATTACCTCTTGCATGTTATTGCAAACAACTGACCCATTACATAACCTCCTTGATAAATGTAATGCTTGAAAAGTGAGGCTGCTACAAAACTGATATAACAGTACTGTGTTTTGAAAAGAAACATGGCCAGGGCCTGAGTATTGTCACTGGACATGAAATGTGTGAACAGTTCAAAAGCTATCATCCATTTGGCCCTGAATATAAGATGAGCTGAGCATCATTTAAACTGGAATAAATAATACATTTAAATACTGACACTCCTAAATAGTTTTGTTGACAGAAAGTCATCATTTTTGTTTTCATTTGAATGATTAGCTATTTATAAGAACCCTTCAATTAGAAACTGAGATATGATTAATGGTTTCCTCTTTGAAATAGCTGTAGCTTTCATTTTGCATCAGCTAGAGGTGTTGAGCTATAATTACAGGCAGGCATATTTGTGCATCCTTCCTCCACCCACTTGCTCTCCTCTCCTTGCCTCACCCGCCGGCCTGTTATTGTCTCAGGGTGGTCAGAGTCATGGCAGATGGTCAGGAGGAACTGCAGCTCACCTTGCCAGACCCAGCAGAGGTAAAGGTGCAGGGGAGAGCACTTGGCCATTTGACAAAGAACACTATGTTACTATGGTCCAGCACAAAAATACATACACACAGTCTGTGCTATGTGAGCACCCAGATGGTGAAATTTCACATTTCTGTCTCAGTTATGTCCCGATAAAAACAATCGTGAGAATATTTTCCAGATGGGAGAGAACAAGTGTGGGAAAGAGCACATTATATTCCTCTTCACTTTTAAGAAGCTTATAGAAATGTGCCATGTTTTCCATTCCCAGGAGAATGAAAGCAATTGGCCTCTTTTAGAATTGTCGTTTATTAACTTTGAGTATGACTGCGAGGTCATCCAATCTCCCACCATACATAGAGCAGCTCTGCAACTTCATACAGGAGCTATTTCCAGCCACACAGACTGGTGGGGGTGTATCAAAGTAATTACACTCTGCTGTTTCTGTTGTGTGAGAACACAACAATACGCAGTGTACATGTGATTGTCCTAAAATAGCCTCCTTTGTGGTGTGTCACAGCTGGATTCCTGTTGTGCAGCGTGGGCGGGGTGGGAGATGGGGTGGCGGGATTGAGGGCCATGAGAAGCAGGGAAAGAAGAGAAGAGAAGTCAATGTGAGGGGGAGGGAGGGTACCCTGGTGTGAAGGGTGAATGGACACAGTGTCAGACAAATGGGGAAAGAGAACAAATGATTCATGAAGGGAAGACAGGACATACCTGAACTAGCAGGTTTCTAAAACACAAGCAGCAGTAACAACATCCTGTCACTCCTGAGCTAATTATATGAAAATTGCAAAAACTTTGTCATTGAATAAGGATTGACATTACATTAGCAATGACTCATCAGGCAAGGTGCTTTCCTACAATAAAACGACAACACCCAACCTTGAGCAGACAGTCTCTTGTTTCAGGGTAAATACAGGGTGCCAAAAGCTAGTTTAGCCCCTGTGGTGACTAAAGAGTTTGACTCTCTCATTCAATAATCTGTTCAAATAAGGATTTTTTTGTGAGAAGCCACAAGGTGTCCTTAGGTAGAGACTTGACTCGCCTGCTGCGGCAATATTAGATGACGGGAGCAAACAGAGGCGTATAAATCATGAATGTTATGGTAATTTGGGACTTTTAATGATTTCTTTGAACTGTTCTTTTTCCAGGGGGGAATGGTTGCATCACATACATCTTTAATGACTTTAAAAACAAGATACGGATGCCCGATTTATTTTTATTTTTGAGTTTCTCTAATCCACACCGGGTCAAAAGTGTACAGGCAAGCTCAAATATAAAACACCCCCCCACTAATCTTTGGTTAAATATCCCTTCGTATGTTGCACTTTGACCAAACACTTTTCATAACCATCAGCAAGATTCGGCAAAATTCTGGCAGGATATTTGACCACTTTCCTTGGCAGAATTGGTAAAGTTAATTTAAACCGGTTGGCATGCAACTGCAGCCAGGCAGCTTCTCGCTGCTGCAGGCCTCCCATGTTAAGAGGCAAGGCAACCGTCGCCACAGTCGGCATCGGGACATCATTTTTGCTGGCCCTGGCCATAAGACTACTACCTTAGGGTCTTGTGCAACTTGAACATGAGCAGCCACAAACTGAACCAATGGGGTTCTGTTGCTGCGTTTCCACCGCCGAGGTGCCGGTGCTCGTGCCAGTGCTCGTGCCAGTGCTGGTGTCGGTTTCAATGAACCGGTGAAATGCTTACAAACAGGCCTGCGTTTCCACCACACTTTGTGAAGCGATCCTTTCCATATGAGTGTGGGTGGGTCCTCAGCTGGAAATGGAAGCCGAAGGATACAAACTTGGGAGAACACGCTGCTACAGCAGCATCTGTTTGCAGCACAGAGGTAAACATAGATGTCCTTTTATCTGTGATATGATCTGATATAAAGGAGCAAGTTGAGCCTTAGGGGCCAACCTAATTCACAGCTGTGAAAATTGCATCACTTTTCTCATGTATTACACACCATGCAGTGAAACAGCTGTAAAATACTTGATGTTGAGATGGCAGAGGCAGGCCCTGCTGCTGCTTTCATCGCATGTTCTTGGTTCCAGACCAGCTAGTTTGCGGTGCTTGGGTTGAACTCATATTTCAGCCAAGCAAAGCGTGCGTTCATGGGGGAAAAAACACTGAACGCTTCAAATACTGGCACCAGCACCAAGTCAGTGTAAAAAGGGCCTGAATTGCCTGAGCCTGTGTGTCCCAGGTTGCCTAAGTAGGTCCTGGTGCAGCTTGAGCCTGAGCGACCATGCTTGTTACCCAATGCCCAGAGCCACTAGATCCTGAGCCAGAGAACCACAGGCCTCCAGTCTTCCTGAGCTGGTGGACCCAGAGGCCAACCTATCCTTTTGCCCCTTGGTTCGGTCACCAAATGAACTCCCATCTCCTCATCAATCGCAGGCCACCTGATGGGTCCTGCTTCATTTGTTAGTGTCAGCGGCCTCCTCCCAAAGCCTACAGAGGTGTCGCTGTTTTTTGTTATGCTTTTTTTAATTATTATTCTGGTCCCCGAGATCCAAGTGTTCCAGCAGTTTCCACTTCATGGCAGGTTGAACCTCGGTTGTTCCTGGGTTGAGAGTTTGGGTCCATTAAGCCCCAACATATGATTATTTTATGAATCATAAAAAGAACAAAGAAAAGAACAAAAATGTGCTTTGTTGGGATAAATGAAAATGTATAACATCATAATTGATTATAGCACCAATTATACATGTATGCCATTAATAAATCTTATCTCAATCACAATCCGTGTGATGCCATAGAAGAGGTGAACTCAGGGATTAACAGAAATAAAATGTAAACAATTAATGGCATCTAATACCACGGTTATGAAACTGACTGTCTTACATTTAGGAAAACAAGAAAAAAAACCCCATTGTGTTGCACCAAGGCAACAGTGTGTACCATCCCCTCTACGCTCCAATTGGTCTGCACAGTAAAGAAATTGTCACATGATGCAAACCAGGCAACCCGGCAGAATTAGTGTGGATTCTTACACGTGCTCACTGACATCATTTATAGTTTGACTCACACACTTTCCTGTACGTCAGCCCATCCTTTCTGTCCTTTATTTCCTGCCTTCCTGTATTATTCCTAATAACCTAATAAATCTTGTTTATTTTTAATTACTGGGTAATCATTTTACTGGATGTCACACTTACAACATTAGTTGACAACACGGGACATCCTTTGGCTCTGGCTATTACACTGAATGGAGAAAAGTGGGCAGGTGATGGATAATCAGTAAAATATTTTAGCTATGTCCTCAATCAACCATACATCCATCACTGAGTAAGCCAACAAGCTCATATTCTATAAGGATTATTTTATCTGAGTGGCTTTACTTTTAATGTTAAAATATAGTGCATTCACTGTTCGCACAGTTTCACTTCCTTTCATGAGATGATTGCGTGCCACATGCACTTTATTTTTATGCATCCTTTCCAGTGCAATTGGCAGCAGGAAGCTGAGGAAATTTGATCCAGCAGCACAAAGGAAATAAACAGGGGAGGGTGGAGATGGTGCAGAGATAAAAGTTGAGGAGGAGCGTGGTGATGTCCTTCCTACATGAATCTTGTTTCTGTCAGCAGCTCCTCCTCCTCACCGTGTTCTCCTCTGCTGCTCTGATTTATCCATCGTCACTGAATGAATCTCAGACAGGCCGACTTTTACTCTCCACCACAACGAAAAACTTCAGCTGGACGTCTGCACTAATATTTTATGTCCTCTTTAAATGAGTGAAATTTATACCTTGATGTCAAAAGCAGCCACACTAGAAGCTGAGCTAGGGACAGAAAGAGAGGCGCATTACAAGATTACAGCTCTAATCCCCTAATTACACCTGGTGCTCATTTTATTTGGGTTAGTGGTGTTGCTTGTGGGTGGTGATGCGGTCCTTAAAAGAGTATAATTTATCTCAACCTGATTTTGTAAATGGGTACCTGACCTGGGGCTGAATTTTTTTTTATGGTGCATTGAATCTAAGTGTGAAGTGCTTTATTTTAATGACTTTACTAGGTAGTAACAGTAGAGAGATTGTAAAAACAAAGGGAGAAAGAAAGTGCAGTGATGTCTCAGCTGAGTGTGAGGAAGAGGCTGCAAAGCTCACAGTTGATGCCTTAACTGTAAAACCTGTTGTAACAGTTCTCACACGTCACCACAGAGCAGACAAACGGGTGAAGTTTATGCTGGGCAGTCTGAACAAAGATTTATCTCAGGCAAAATGTTTTGCTCTTAAGGCTTTATAATTCCAATTCATGTGCAGAGAAGAAAAGACCCATCACACACACAAGCTAGTTAAACCTTTTGTCTGCTTTGAATAAGTATGGAATAAATATGGAATACACACTTCAAGAGTCAAATCTCTGCAAACAGAAAAATGCATTTTAATGTTATATTGCAGACCTTTTTCAACATTAACAACTGTAGCAATGCTTCAAGGGACCTACTGTGCATCATTCTAACTCCATATTTTTATTCTTGCACTATGCTAGAGTAGTTTTGAATGATTCATGGCTCAGAATATTCCCTTTTTACTGGGCTTCAGTTCATCCACTGTCTGAAATGAGCTGTTTTAGCTGCCATTTCCCTCCATTTAAACTTCCCTGTGATATTAGATGAAACATTTAAACAGTAGGCAGATTAGAGTTCTGTGCTCACAGCCATCACACAAGAGCAGAAAACACTTTCTAAAACAAAGAGCATTGTGAGCCTGAGCTTTTGGCTTCTGCACAGCGACTGCGTTATTTAAAAACAGCATATCACATGCTAATGTTCTTTCTTTCGTTCTCTCTTTTTTTGTGTAGTTGTTGTTTTAATAGCTTGTCTGAAATATCTGAAAGTAGTATCTACCTGTAACCAAGATCACAGATTTAAATATGACAACTTTAGCATTACCAGGAGATACTGGCAAAGGCTTTGATGAGTTAACATGTCTCAGACCAGCCCTCAGGGTTTGCTATTAGGCTTCAGGCTGCACAAACCTTTTTCTCAGTGCCCAAAACACTTGGAAAAAATGCTTCAGTTTCTGGGAAACGGATAAAACTGCAGGGAAGTTCCTAGAACTCTGTTTTCAGGGTCTTTTTTTAGCTCGTACTTCAGGGCAGATGCTCTCAAACCGCAAGAGAAAACCTTTGGTGGCATGTGTTATAGTCCTGGGTCTGTTTACCCAGTTTAGTTTTCCTCTTAATGTATTGGTTCTGTGCTTGGTCCCTAGATCTGAGCATCGTCTGTTCCCTGGTGTTCCATCCTTTTGTGTCGGGTGTCCATCAGTGATATTCCCCTTGTTTCCTTAGTTCCTCTTTTACGTTGGTTGACTGTGTTTTGTGTGATTTGGTGTTCAGTTTACTTCTAGTTTACATTACTTCCCTTGTCTGCTTTTGTGTGAATAGTTTCCCTCCTGTTTCATCTTCCCTCACTACCTCTTGTATGTAATGTCGTTATCGCCCCTTGACCTTTGTCGAGTCGTCCCACTTAATGCTGCTGTTCCTAATGTTTTTCTCTGTGCTTCCTCAGGCCTTTGGATTTTGTTACCTGTTTCTGGCCTTTCAGTTACTTGTTCATTTCAAGCAATAAATGCTCGATTTTATGTTCAGCCTCCATCTACCACATCCTGCATTTGGATCCTCAAACTTCCACCACAGTCTGCACCGCTGAATCTGATGATATGGTTAATACAGCCCTTTGTGCCTGAGATGACCATTTTACAAATATCCACTTTAACTGACATCATAGCATCGAAGATCTAAACAAAGTGTTTAAAGCAACTTCAAACTTAATCTTTGACTCACGGGGGAATCTTGCACATACACTGAACTTATTAAATGAAACTTTGTGTATAATATGAACATCCACCAGTGTAAAAATATGTAAACGCACGGGTTCCCTTTTAATTAAGCAACTCAAGTGAGTATTTTTTATTCTTGTTGTATTATTTAGCATTAATACATACAGTATAACCAGAGAGACTGGTCTGTGTGTCTGGCTCTGTTGTCATTTCTGTCCCTGCAGAACAAAGACCAGAGCAACAAAAACAGTCATTCAGAGGACTGAGGTTTCATCACTGAGGTCAGAAGCGCCCAGAGCTTGTTTCATTCTCTCTGGATAACCCCGGCTGATTGCATTATCTCCAGCAAATGGATTAAAAAGCTTGAGTTTATTGAGCCACAGAAAACAACTGCCATAAACATTTAATAGTATGATAAACAAACAGGCAAGAATAGACAGCGACAGAGGAGGCACACTGCATCGCTTGTGCACACACACACGCACGCACGCACACACGCACACACACACAGAAACAGAAAATGCAGACCCAGCACACAGTTCTCTGGAACTAGAGCACTCCTGCTTCCAAACAGCATTAGCAGGAGGGTCTAATTTAATAAGGGTTAAATCCCTTGGGACAGCTCTGGAAAGCAGAGATTCCATCAGAAAGGTGCCAAAATGCTCAATGTGAATGAAGTCTTAAAGAAATAAACATATTTTGCTAAAAACTACAATTGTAGGTGAAGCCAGTGAGTGACACAAACTTTCCAATCAACACTCGAATGCAAATGCATGCATCTATGGGCACATGTATCTGACTTCAGGTCTTAAACAAAAGAGCAGAAAAACAAAACAACACAAAGTTATATGTATGCGATCTTGGTAAACAGGTCTGCATGTTGTTACTGTGTCACAGATGTGCTGACTCAGCTCACTTTTATATATATTGTATTAGTTTGTGGTTGTGGTTGAACTAGATCATCTACAGCAATACACAATTAAAGAAACCAAACTGTCATGTTAGAAAGGGTTAAAGTTAGCGATCACTGATTTGTCCTTAATGAATCCATTATAAATATAAATCCTGCGTTCCAACTCAACATCAAATTATACGTCCCTTCTGACTCCAGAAACAACTAAAATGAACTGTTTTTTCTTCCTGCTCGGTCTGTGTAATGAGATAAGGAAAATCACTCCAAGTGAGGACAGTTATCTCTTTGGTAAGAGGCTTGCGTCATGGATTTAGGTCAAGAGTTAAAACCGAGTTGAGGATTTACAACATAAGTTGAGTGCTTTTGCACTTCCAGTGGTCTAAATGGTTGTAGAGTGTAAAAGTCTTCAGTACCCTGGGGCTAGAAATACCTGGACATATGGACTGAGCAGTCCTGTGGAGCCCATGTGTTTGGGCTGAACTAAGAGAGGGCAAATTACCTGAAAACTGCAATTAGTTACTCATTAAAAAATGCAACTACATCACAAACCTGTTGTCATAAAAACAACAGTATTACGCACCTTTAGGCTGCAGGAGGAACCTTTTCAGGTTTAAACTTATTCAAATGATCTACAGCAGTGAATATCAACTGGTGGCCCATGGGCCACATCCAGCACGCCACAGATTGCCCTCCCACCCTCCGAATATTACTGAAATCAAGACTAGCCTGGTGAGGAGGAAAAAATATGTTCAGATGCAAAAGCTTCTAAAAAGTGAAACTGATATTTTTGAAACCCTTGTTCACACATACTTTATGGCAATCAATCATATCACAGCATGACCCAGGGTGGCTGTAGCTCAGAAGGTGGAGCAGGTTACCTACTGATCGGAAGGCTGGTGGTTCGATTCCTGGTAAAAGTAAACATGTTGTGAAAGTGTTTTGAGTGCTTAGTCAGAGTAGTAAAGCGCTATATAAGAACTAGTCCATATACCATTGAAATACTTGTCTGTGACTAATCTGAATGATCAAAAGCCAAAAAATGCTACTTCCCATTACCCATAAAAGCTTCCACATCCCTGGAACCAATCAGAATGCAAGATTGGACCATGTGAATTCATGCATTTTGGCTCACCGTGCTGCACTGAGAAGCCGGCTTTTGTTAATCAGATTGTAAACACAGCTGAAGGAGAGTCTACCCTTTTTTGTAAAAATTGTAATGAGATTTCTAACAGTGAAGCTACGGAGTATGGTTGGTTGACAAGAGAGCGAAGGTTGCCAGAACTGAAGAGATTGCACCACCAGAAGGCAACATTATAGACAGTGAGGACAGCTACAAGATTCTCAGAGGAAAATAGGAACCATGAAGAGGCTGCTAGGAAAGCTCCACCAAGTACCTAGAGAGTCCTGAAGAGTCAGCTGAATGGGAAGAACAAGATCTGAGCAATCAACATCCATGCCCTGCCAGTCATCAGATACCCTGCTAGGATAAATAGAAGCCACTGACATCAAGACAAGAAAGGTCCTTACCATGCATGAAGGGTTTCACCCCAAATCCAGCACCCTGAGACTGTACGCTAAGCAGAAGGAAGGAGGCAGAGGACCAGTGAGTGTCAGAACCACTAACCTAGATGAAGCAACAAAGATCCATGAGTATATTAGGAAGATTGCCACAAATGATTATGTGCTTAGTGAATACCTCAGGCAGCAGAAAACCAAGAAAGAAGAGGAGAAAAACAGCAACCATCATGGAAGGACAGGGCCCTGCACAGCAGGTACCAACGACAGATAGAGGAAGAAAGAAAGAAAGAGCTTTTAACCCATCACACATAGGCAATGCTCTTTATTTCTGTGCTATGTGTACTTGCTCAGGAGCCTACAGTGATGCCAACCCAGGGATTTGAATCAGGGGTCCTCTCAGTGATAAACCTGCATCTTCCCCTCTAGGCCACCACTCCCCATGACTAGTGACAGAGGCACTAATCATGGCAGCACAAGAACAATAGAGGCTGGGGTCTACCACACAAGGCAAGACCCCAGGTGCAGGATGTGCAGAGATGCCCCTGAGATGATCCATCACATAACAGCAGGGTGCAAGATGCTAGCAATCCAGCAGATTCCTTGAACAACATCTGAGATTTCTGTGCAGAAGAGTGCAGTCCATTGCAATAGCTAAGACACTGCACAGGATCCTCAAGCTCCCAGGGGGGGCAAGCTTAGAGGAGGACACACACACACACACACACACACACACACACACACACACACACACGCACACACACACACACACACACACACACACACACACACACA
>VUQK01001253.1:6927-25130 GCA_015106715.1 Bujurquina vittata | reverse complement strand
GTTTTAAAGAGTTCAAAATTTTGTTGTAAAGAATTAAAAAAAAAAACGTGCAAATTACCATCAACCACTCGTGATCTTTTAAAGAAAGGTGTGTACATCCATCATCCTTTGAGAAACAAACTGGAGAGCAGGAGGGACGAAGGAGTAGAGGCAGCCCGTGTAATGCCTGTCTTTGTGTGAGTGAAATGTGAGGGTCACTTTAGGCCTTTGTGTGTCAGAAACTGTGAGACCACAACAGAGTCTGCATGGGGAGTGGGGGGCCAGGGTGTTGCACAGATTGAATAGGTTAGGGGCCACAGCGACCTGTCTTTGAGAGTGAAGAGGTGCATTCTGGGCCGACGGTGGCATGTCTTTGAGAGCTAGAGTGAGTGAGGGGGCTGGTGTCGGCACGTCTTCGTGCTGCCTTTGTTGAGGTGAGTCCTACCAGATGAAGAGGGCCGATTTTATTCCGTTTTTTTGGCACACACGCGCACACACACACACACACACACGAGCCTGGCTGATACTTTTCTCTGGGGAAGTCATGCGTTTTTTGATGCAATCATACCCAGGTTGAGTGAACATGGGCTGGCACTGTTTATAAGTGCGTATTTGTGTTTGTGTTTGTCAGTAAAGTGGGATGTATTGTTTTGTCGTGATGTTGGAGGGCTTCTCGCTGTCGACCTAGTGTTTACATTTTTAGGCCCCTGTATTGTCATCGAAACCATAGTCCCAACGCTTGTATATGAAAGTTAGAAATGCTGTCATTTGCTCATCAGCAGTAATGGTCTTTTTCAGCTTGAATTGCTTTATCGTGTTTAATCTGGGTCTGTAACATAAATCTAGCTCACTCTGGAGTGCTGAACATGCATTTGATGGTTGCCATCACTCAGTGACTGAAGTTATGAGACACAAACTGTGGTAAATGCCAATCCATGGGAAACATTTTCTCCTCTTGCAGCTCTTTCATTTTGCTCTTTATGGAGGGCAACAAAAGCAGCAGCTCACATGGTTATGGTTAGCAAGAGAAAATTCTTGAAGAGAACAGCTCGTGTTTCATAATATCTGGGACAATTGAGCAAGTAAACCAAAGAAACCGAACTTATCTTTGTGCTTATTGTCTTTGGTGCTTGGTATGCCTTGTGCGACTCACTCTTAGGGGCTCTCTTTCCTCTCTTGTTGAAGAAGACTCTGAAATAAGGTGGATGGTTAATTCCCTGAGGCTATAAGTTTAGGTGTGGCAATCAAACGAATTTAGCCTTTATTAATAATGTACTGGAATTAATTGGAAACTAAATACTTTGCGGTTTATTTTTAATTTCTTTTTTCCAGTGTGGGTGGGTGGTGTATTTTCAGTTGTAAAGCACATTGCTTCATTCTCTCTTACTTCACATTCAGCTGCTTGCATTTTTTTTTTTTAAATTTATTATGCAGGGTTTTATGATATGTTTGGTCCTGCCCAACTCTGATCTGGTATCAGACTAGTTTAAATGAAAAATATCTGATTTGTGGTGTTGCAGAAGGGAGGTTTTATCATTTGTGTGTGCTCATTGTTCACATACTGTATGAGCCCCTGTGTTACCCTAAAAATAGCGAGACAGCCTTTTGTGCGGTCTCAGTGTGAAGCCCTTCCTCTGAGATGACCAGAGCAGTGCAGAGCTTGACTTAAGATTTCCGGTTCAGGTAATGAAAAATTAGCTACTGGGGGACCTCTCTGCCCAGATTAACTGTGAGCTCATCTGATCTGACTGGCTGATCTACTAGCTCAAACATGCTTTTCTAAACCGGCTCATTACAGAAAAACAAAAACATTTCCATAATCTCTCAGAGCTTTTAAATTATGTCCATGAATGGGCGAGTTTCTTGCAAACTCTTAATGGCTGTGTCTAACCTCCCCTTTACAGAATAATCTGGGTCAAAATGCTTCAGCTCTCTCAACCACCCACCTTCAGTCCTCATTCACTTTCCCCCTTCAGAACAGACTGCAGTGGCCTGCACTCATTACCTCAGCACCTTGGCATGCTACCAGCACTGTTGCTGATATCTCAGACCAATTAACTCCTCAGCGGCTTCCTCTAACGGCTAGCTGACTGACCCACATATTTATCTGCTGCTTTGTCTGGAGCTTCGAGTCAAACTGAAGTTTCGGATCATTAGCAGAAATTTTATTGAGCATGCAAGCTGCTTGGCCAACAGGTTTCACGTCTAACCTGTGGTCCACATGGCTGCCTGTTGGCCCACAGACTGTATTTTTTGCAAATTCCACGAGAGAAAGTTTGTCTCATAGCAGCAAGGAGACTGTTCATGTTGGCTCTCTGAACAAAGTATTAGAAGGTTGTGTGTAAGTTGGCTTGGGGCCCTCACTACATGCTTGTAATGCTGTGCGGCAGGCTTGGTTTGTGTCAGGACAGGAGAGCAGCGTGGGATAAAGCAGGTCCAGATCAGATGTAGAACCCCATTACTGCTGAACATCTTTCATCTTGTTGCATATCTATCATAACATCAGTCAAACTCAGCATCAGGGAGGATTCATGAAAGAGACTCCATGGTCTGCCAGTGTTAGGGATGATGCATATCAATGACAGTGACTCCACAGGCACATGGAGAGCTGCAGTAACAAAGATCTGGCTGTTTGAAGATACATATCTATCAAAAGCAACAGGGAGGCAAAGGCCTCTCACCCACAGCACCTTGATGGTTGAGTTATGAATAAGTCATAATTCTGAGTGTCTGATGTGCCGTTAAGTGTAAAATACTCCGTCCCCAGTGCTCATATAAACACACAGAAAATCTTGACCTTGCTGAGGAAGTGCTGCTGAAGCACTTTCCCAGAACAACCAGCAAACAAGCGGAAATTATTCATCAATTTCAGGATGTAGTGACCTTTATGCTCATTCAGCAGCACTGCGGCAAACACTCTTATACACTCTGTGTATATATACATACGTGAATCCATAGACTCGTGCAAATGCATATCAACAGGTTGCTGCAATGGGTTTCTGCAGTTGTTGAAAGATAATCACTTCCAAGAAGTCTCTTGCAATTAATCTGTAGGCCCACTTAAATACAGCCATACATAACATCTCACAAGCTCTCAGTTCTAATAAAAAAAAGCATCTAGAACTTTTTATGGCTTGATTCTGACCGCACTCTTTGAGACTAGAGAGAGCTAGACGAGGTCTGAGTGAAGAGGTAGGAGCTGAAGGAGATCACACAAGTGCCTGCTGACTGCCTCAGCGAGGTATGTTTTTAGGCTCCATCTCTGTACTTTAAGCAGGCAGAGCTGCTAATTTGTGGCCATTGTAGTCTTAACAGAGAGCACCATGCTCAAGGCTGGATGAACTATAATCAGCTGCAAACAGAAGACTCAAACTCCAGAGTAACTAAAAGTGTAGCCTGGGTAGCTGAAAACAAAAGCTCATGCAAACAAATGTGCACACACACATTCGGTGTGCACACTTGAAAGCTCCACATTTACACACACTGATTTTTCTCAGGATGCACACCACTTAAAACCTGCATTTCTGTTGTAATGGCTGCTATAAATAAAGGTAAAAAAAAAAAACCCAACCCTGCCTGTGTTGTGAATGTGGGTGAGTGAGTACTGTTGTGTGACATTACAGATTGGAAATTGTGATAACAATAAGGAGCCATTGTACGTGAAGTGGCCTGGAACAAACTCAAGGACTGTAATAGAAGAGGGCACTCCCTAAACTGTCCTCAAGCACACAAACACAAATACCTGATTATATTGTTTTCTGTCTTTTCTTTATAGCCACAATTCCCTGAAAGTAGAATCCCCAGTTCATTCAGACTTTACGTTAATACTCTGCAGAAACGTGTGTGTGTGTGTGTGTGTGTGTGTGATGACGGTTTAGATTAAAGACAAGATAGTTTGACAGGTCATCCTCACAATTCATGACTGTGTCTCGGAGACGTTTACCCGGACACTGATGCTTCCCGGTTGCTTCCTGTTTATTTCTGCTATTTCCGTGTGGGGCTGATAATGAGCAGTGACGTTGCTGCATCTTTTTCATCTTTACTCAGCCCAGTTGTAATTGAAATGCGCTCCCTCTGTTTATCCTCCCGCTGGGTAATTATTTGTAGACAGTGTATTTTGGCTGGAATTTCTTGTGATCTCTAGTTAGTATGTGAAATTGTAGTAATGAATAAAGAACATTTTAAGTGTTCTGAAGCACTAAATTTTTGCCCGAGCACAAGCAGACGAGACGAGATTACGTAGGAATGTTCAGGATAGGCATCACTGTCACAGTAAAATCAAAGCAAACCTGTGCGCAAACTACAAACACACCCTGTCACGACTTTTAAACACCGCAGTGAACTGCAGACATGACTGAATTCCCCTGAACTGAATCTCACCTTCATCTTAACCGTTTCAAGTCTCATACCTGCTACTCAAATACCTGCTACTTGTGACCTGGTGAATCCCAGCTACACACGATTCAGTCACCCCTCTTAGCTGTAATTGATAATACAGTACCAGTCAAAAAGTTTGGACACACTTTCCCATTTATTTGAATGGGAAAGTGTGTCCCAACTTTTGACTGGTACTGGACTTGGTTTGGAAATTCCTGAAGTGTTTTTTTTTTCTTGAAATGACTCAGATCGTAGCAGGCAACCACTGTGTCAGTGTTAATTTTGTACAGATGTGGTGGAATGATTTACTGTCTTTAACTGAGGCCGGAGGGATGATTATGTGAAATCTGGTGCTGTACTTGCAATATTCCCAGCAGGTCATCAGAGTGAGTTACGGCTCTTAATTAATGTTTTTGTGTTGAACTTCTCATCGCTGGCAAAATGACACATTCAGCAAGAATTAGAGCAATAATGTCAACTTTTATTAGTTAAACAAGCCTCGCCTTCTTTCTTTGTGAAAGTTATGGCTCTATAAAGTGCCTGATTAATGGTTTCTCATAACTGGCACTGGCTGGAGAACCCCTTCGGTCTTTACTCCAGTGTTGTCAAAGCCATGAAAGAAATATTTATTTGGTTTTATGTTTCCAGAGTTTAAGATCTCTGAGATATCAGAGATCTCAAACTCTGGAGCTCTGAGTTTGCGGAACTGAAGAAATAAATTTACTGTCAACAGTCTGAAGGTTTAGTTAGTTTAGCTTATTTTTACAGAGGGACAAGCATGTTTCAGGAACTACCACAGCATTCATAGCCTAGGCTAGTTTACAATGTGTGTCCCTAACTTTATTTAGTGTAAAAAAAAAAGTATTTGTAAAATTTGTATCCATCCTCCATCCATCCATTTTTTTCTGCTTATCTAGTTCAGGGTTGTTGGGGGTGCTGGAGCCTATCCCAGCTGTCATAGGGCAAGAGTACACCCTGGACAGGTTTCCAGTCTGTTGCAGAGCTGACATACAGAGAGAGACAACAATTCATGCTCACCTACGGACAATTTAAAATCACCAGTTGACCTTATTCACACATTTTTGGACTGGAGGAAACCGGAGTACCTGGAGAGAAAACATGCAGACATCGGGAGAACATGCAAACTCCTGAAAGAAATGAGTAAAACTATAGTAATTGCTTGGAGCCATTTGGCAATGTTTTTTTTTTTTCTTATAGTTTGCCCAACACAGCTGCTCTCAGCCCTCTTCTGCACCACATGTAGTAGCATCGCAGCTGATCAGTGATGCAGTTTCTTCATGGTAAGCTGCAAATTAGTCTTTCAAATGCATCTGTCTGTGCTTTGGTTTGGGCTCTTGCCTCACAGCTAGGAAGTTCCTGGTTTAACCCACTCTGGCTCCCTCCTACAGTTCAAAGATGTTTATGAGGTTATTTTGTGATTCTAAATTGGCCATAGGTGTCAATGGAGTGTGGATAGATGTGTTATCTGTTTCTCTGTGTTAGTCATGTGACAAACTGGTGACTGGTTCAGGGTGTTTCCTCCCTCTCGCCCTGCTGGAATAGGCTCCGGCCCCCCCGCAAACCTGTAATGGATAAGTGGTTAAGAAGATGGATGGGTGGATTGCAAAACGCAATAAACAATCACCAATAATAAACTAATCTCACGAATATAAACAACTTGTTATTGGTTGGACGTCTTTTGTGATGGATACATTACATGCTGTTGATTTGCTAAGGTGAAGCCAAAGAAATAAACCCCCTCCTCAAAGTTTGAAATCTGCAAACATAAACACAATGCGAAGCTGCACCATCAGCTAATAATACCTGCTGAGCCTGGACTGTCTGTTTGTGGCTACATATCAGCAGAGATGGGTAGAAAACATTTTTGTGTAGACAATTTAGGGTCTTAAAAATGTTTTTGTACACAGACTGAAACTTCCCCTTGGCTCTGTCATTGAGATCTGCCAAGATAGTGACGATAACAGATTGTGCATATTTTCCTCTGTGCATCATATAGCTGGTTCATGACATCAGAGGGCTTCTGAGAAGCTTCATTGCTCCCAGAAGACCATGGCTGTGTCGAGACCAGCAGCATCTGAATCATCGCACGGCAACAATGTCACTGATTGTTGGGATCTGTGCCCACTTCACACATACAGTCACACAAAGAATCAATTATTCAAAAGTTTTTATTGCTTTTTAATAAAGAACAAAAAAAAAGTGTTTTACTTTTACTGATAAAAAGCTTGAGGGAAGCCAATAACCAATGCTGATGTATTTCATTTATTCAGACTGTAATTTAAGCAGTGAACTGAAGGATCTTTTGCACTGGGGGGGGCATCGGGTGAACAAATCTACCAAATCAAAAATGTGGAGCCACCTGCTGTGGTGAATAAGGGAGCAGCTGAAAGTAGCTGATATTATGTGATTCTGTCAAATGTGGCACGCTGTAACAGAGCTGTGCACTCCTCTGTGCTAACAACTGCTTGGTGGCAAAACACTCAAAGTTCCTATCCCATTGCAGATAAAATCAACGACCCAGAGGTCTATCATGAGTAAAACGATGACAGTAAACTTTGCATTGTGATTCATCGTGACTGTTCCAACACACATTAGGACGTTTGTCTTCTTACACACTAACAACAGGCTGCTTGCGGCTTTGAAGTAGCACTTTGGGGATAGATCCTTTGGGAAAGATGAATGTCTGATGACAGAGGTACAAATTGGTCCGTGTTTGTCATCTTAGGGGCCATGTGAGGATTCATAGTGGCTGAAGAAATGTTTCTTATACTGTGTCCCTGTTGTGTTACCTCCATTATATCTGTCTGACTCCAGTGTGTCTCTGTTCATTTAGATTTGCTGTTCATGTGGTACCATGACTAAAGGAAGGAGTTTTGGTGCGCTGTAGCTGTTTGGGATGACTGGAGCCAAACATCGCCTCAAAGAGGAAGAAAGCAAAGAAGAGGTGAGAGGAGGGACAACATCTGTTCTCAGAGGATAAGATCAGCAGTCCATCTGGAACCAAGCAGGGAACCTACCAGACCTTTCTCTTTCTAAAGAAGGAACTGGAGCTCTCCAATAGCTTCGAGGGTTTCAAGAAATTTTATTACTTTTTTTTTTATCATTGGTTTTTCTCAGAGCTAAAGCCATGTGCCATGTTATTGTAACATGCCGTTCCATGCTGTGGACCCTACTCAGCATTGTAGTGGCGTTTGCTGAGCTCATCGCATTCATGAGCCCGGATTGGTTGTTGGGATTTCCCCGGGCTGACACGAGCGGCACAGGAGTGGACTCCAGGGAGTACCGGCCATCTCTCGGCCTTTACAACCGCTGCCTTCGTGTTGGGACAGCACAGGTGACCTGCGGGCCCTACGCCACGACATTTGGAGAAGTGGCCAGCGGTTTCTGGCAGGCTGCCATGTTGTTTCTGGCAGCAGGGACTTTAGTGCTCGGGTGTGTGGCCTGCATTTCCATCTTCAGCCTTTGTTTTCAGAGCATCCTGAAGAAGAGCATATTCAACATCTGTGGACTTCTTCAGGCTGTTGGAGGTAAAATGTTTTTTAAATTAACTTTTATCTGTATTTGTGTTGTATATGGGATTAAACATAGTGCAAAAGGTGACATTTTCACCCTCTTAAAATGGTGGCCTAAGTCATTTTTTTAATGGAAATTTTATTTTTGTCTAAAGCCTCATATCTTCAATGTTTGGTTCATTTTTTCTTTTCTGAAAAACCTGAAAAAAAAAGACTTAGGACATCATTTTAAGTGTGTGTCAATATGTAACAAAGCTGCTTTTTGTAACCATGTAAGTCTCCCTCTGCTGGCCATTTGAAAGAATGCTGGATTGATACATAGTGCATTTCTTCATTTTTCTATTCTTGAAGGTACAGAATCTGTAGACCAAACTAAAGGGAAAAATGTTGAACTTAGGTTCAAGCCCTGATTGCAGCTGACTTAGTATGACTGACTACAAACACACCAAATGTATAAATTAATTTTTTTCTCCCCATTATCATTCATTTTCTGGGTTAGTTAATGCTAGAGGAAGGAAAGTGGAAGTTCCCACATACTTTGAATGTTACATACTATCTGCTCTGGAATAGCAGTGCTGAATCATGATCAAATTCAAGAAACTGACGAACGGCACATCACTTGCTCCCGAGCCACTGCTAATGGGCGGAGCCTATCAAGTCTGTGCAAGCAAAGGCTGCTCAAGCTTCATACGCAATGTTTTAAAATCGTGCCATAATGTGTAAGGAATGTCAGTGCTGCTGATGTCTTGACAAGTTACAACATCTAACTTTACAACATCTGATGCTCATCATACTTGACTAGGTTTAATAATCCAACAAATGTATATTTTAACAATGAATCACACAGGTGGTTTTGACTGCACCACTTTTGTTGAGTTGGTAGTCTGTAATTATGTGACATCATCACTGAGGATGAGGGTCAAATTAGGTCTGTCCACTCATCACAAATCAGCATGTCAGCTGAAAACTTGGTGTTCTCTTTAGCAAATTTGACTCACCACTCTCCCACCTGCACTGTGATTTGTTCATACCTTTCAGCTCTGACATGACTAAACCCCTCATATCATCACCTGCTCTCCCTCCAGGCCTGTTACTGATGGTGGGCCTCATGCTGTACCCTGCTGGTTGGGGTTCAGACAAGGTGATCGACTACTGCGGCAAAGAGGCGTCGCCGTTTCGGCCATTTCAGTGTTCGCTCGGCTGGGCGTTCTACACAGCGATAGGAGGAACGCTGGTGACCTTCTTATGTGCTGTTCTGTCTGCACAGGCTGAGATCGCTACTTCCAGCGATAAAGTTCAGGAGGAGATTGAGGAGGGGAAAAGTTTGATCTGCCTGCTCTGAGCCCTCAGAAACCCTGGGAAGCTGCACAAAATCACCCATGGTGTAATTTCTCTGATGTAGACTGCAACTCGGCGGAGGGAAGACAGATGTTTCTCTGCGGGTTTTCCCTCATGATTGTCTGGATAAAATCAGCTGAAAGTGTAGAAGCCTTGAGAACAGCTTTTTTTTTATTAGGCATGGTGTTCTCTTCTGCTGAAGCCTACCTGATGAGCAAGAGAAAGGGGAGGGGAAAATGCTTTCCCCCTTTTATAACTTCAGTTTAAAACCTCTGGCAGAGCCGCAGAAAGAGGAATGCTTTTCCCTGTTTCTGAACAAGTTGACTGTTTATTTTTGCTATTGCCTTAAGCAAATCAATGTACTGGAAGAGCAGATTGGTCAAAGAAATTGGTCGTGGATATGTTTTAGGAAGACGGTGCGTTTTTATGCTCAGTCATTGGGTTACACCACTAACCACTAGCAGATTTGTCTACTCAAACACCCAACAACAGCTTGCATGTGTGCATGTGTCCTGTTGTGTGTCAGTGTGTGTGATAGAGGTTAACTCTTGAGGTTTCTAAATGTCTGCTGTGCTCTGATTCTATGGTTGCAGAACATTGAGACTCCCTTGCTGAGGGATTGTACGCTTCAAAGGGAGCTCCTCTGGCTTAACTGATTGTGCAGCTTAATAACTGTCATAGTGTGTGCAGATAGGGAAAGAAAATCTCTGCCAGATGTTTCACTGTGTGGACTTTCATGAAGAGATAAAGCAGGTTGCATCATCAAATACTGCAGGACATGCAGAGAGCCATAAACACAGGCTGGCTTTATAAAGATGCCCAAAAGGTAAAGATAATGGTTAAAAAAAAAACAAAACAAAACAAACAACCAAAAAAACGCTCCCACTGGGTCATTACACTTCATTCCCACTCTAGTGTGATTTGGACACTTTTGCAATGCTGATAAAAGTGGACCTCCTTCATAGTTTGATTTTTGTAACCTTTTGCATTTTGCACTTGGCCCTTAAATCATTTCACATTGCTGCATATTGTATTCATTTGTGTTTCACCCATGCTATACGTCACTGTATATGTTAGGATTCGTGCGATGCAGTGCTTCTATTCGTTGTAGATGAATGTGCAATAATTCCACTATAGTGTTGTTTTCTGGGAGTGAAAGGACAGAGAGAATGATCGTGAAAGTGATATGGATTTGCATCAAAACGCATTTCAAGTATGTCTGTGATTAAATATACTGTCTGCTATTTTTGTTACATTAACAAAAGAGTATTAACATAAGTGGAACACTGTATGAGGCTTCGTGTATGAGAGGTTGATATATCTGTGCTTAAATAAATCGGGACTTCTTTAGTTAGTTTGTGTTAGAAATGTGTAAAATCTGCCTCTACTTTGTCCAAACTTCCTGATGAAACACTGACATCTAGAGACAGAAGGTGGACATTAGTTGTGTAAAAAAAAAAAGGTGTGCGAGGTAAATTTGAGGGGATCTGAGATGATTAACAGTTGTGTTAACAGTTTTAAAAAACTTTTACTGGCAAATTTTTAATTTCATATTAAATTCATCTATGTTTAACGAACTCTCTTGAATCTATTCAACTCTAAGCATCTCGGTATGATACCTTGCAAAGTGTGATGTCGGCTTCTGATTCACATTTTTAAAGAGTGGTTCTTGAACATTTTATTTTTCTCTCTATATTTGCCTTCCTATCGGCTTGTAGCAGTATAGCCATTATCCTCTGACCCCTGCCATCAACAAGGCACTTTTGCCCAGAGAACTGCCGTTGGTTGGATATTTTCTTTTTTTCAGACCACTCTCTGTAAACCCTAGAGATGGTTGTGTGGGAAAATCCCAGTAGATCAGCGGTTTCTGAATTAATCAGAGCAGCCCATCTGGCACAAACAGCCATCCCATGTTAAGTTAATCACCTTTTTTCTCCCACTCTGGTGCTCAGTTTGAATTTGAACAGGTAGTCTGGATCATTTTAACATACCTAAATGTTTTAAGTTGCTGCCACGTGACTGGCTGATTAGATACTTGCATTAACAAGCAGTTGAACAGATGTACCTAATAAAGTGCCCACTGATCGTATAAGGAATTTTATTATTTAATTTGCACAGGAAGTGGATAAAAGTTGTAATTTTTTAAATGACAAGTCCACAAACATTTCTTTCAAATTTTATTTCATGTTAATACCATAAATATACAAAACTGAAACTATTTCACATGCGACAAAGGCCAGACAAGAGTGCATTACTTCT
The DNA here is from genome assembly GCA_015106715.1 of Bujurquina vittata. Classification (NCBI taxonomy): domain Eukaryota; kingdom Metazoa; phylum Chordata; class Actinopteri; order Cichliformes; family Cichlidae; genus Bujurquina; species Bujurquina vittata. The sequence continues at coordinate 13,644 of VUQK01001253.1, read as the reverse complement.
TTTTACACGTGATTGATAATGGGGATCAATTTTTCAACTTTACAAAATATACAAGTGTCCCTTTTGGATGAGTTTTTTTCCTCTGACTCGGTGAAAGAACATGGTCACAGGTCAAAAACATAGTTTCGTGTTAGCAAACTTTAAACATGTTGTTCTGCACTGTTGACCAGCTCAATAAAATACATCAAGAAATTCCCCACTGCAGCATGGCTTCATCAAACAACTGATTAAAACGATAGATACACGGGAATTATGTGGGTGTATGTAAGAAAAAAAAATAATACCTCAAAGTAAAACATGGGAAGGGATTGCATCACAAACAGATTTGAAAACAAATCTTTATGGACATTTGGTAGATTTCTCACAGCTTTTCAGGACACAGAATGACACTTGGAGATTTTTTTTTTTTCTCTTTCATACCGATCATATACACACATCCTCATACAACAAGCACACCTCTTGCAAGGTCAAGTTGCAAAGTCACTGAACATCTTTTTAAATTTTTTTAAATCTAGCTGATGCTATGACTGTATCATTACAAAACCACACAAACAAACAAAAAAAAATCCAAATAAAACAAAATTAAAAAGAGTTTAAATTACACCATAAATAAAAACATGTTTTTCTCTTGGGCTAAGTTCAACATAAAACAAGAAATGTGCAATGAATTCCAGAACCAAATCAAAACAATACTGCCGAGATGTAAGCTTATTCTTTCAGGACAAATCACCGACCCTCAGCTAACTACCACTGACAGTATTTTGTCCACTATAAAGTTCATGCTATATATTTTTAATAACAGCATTGCCCGTCATCACCCATCATCTACCAAGCACATTTTCACACAGTCACCACCACTATAAGAGGTGCTAAAGTACAAAAAAAAAAACCAAACAAAAGAAACCCACGTCCATGTTTCACATCAGTGACAGTAGTCTGTACAACTTGGTGCTGAATAACACTGTTATTATTGTATATAAATTAGTGTATCATAGCGATGTCACCAAAAGTCCAATCTCCTGTTATATTAATGCTTATTTTGGCTATAAAACTTTAAATGCCAGTAATCAGTTACTGACAGAGAGAAAAAAAAGAGGAGTGTTAGCCTATGTGGTGTACATATGCACAGTGAGTGTTTTTACAAGTTTTATGTTTGCAGGTTAATCTCAGGAAAAAAAAAAGGTAGTTTCATTACTTTATCCAGGACCACGGACAGTGACTCTTCTGTGAGAAAAAGGCAGGTCAGATCCCTACGAATGGTATGCGTCCTTTTCAACAGGAAACATGACAGCGGGAGGCCGTGACCGAGCGCCTCTCAGATTCATAGCAGCGTTAGTTTCTGAGTATGAAGAGCTACAAAAACAACTGAGGGCCACATAGTTTCTGCGGTAATACACACATAAAGGAAAAAGCAAGTATTTCCAGTTTTCTTTCCCCATTTAGTGAACGGAGCCATGAAAATTTTAACCGTCGTCTTCAGTCTGGCAGCCACCAGGACATGCAAACAGTCCTCACAGAAAACTGAGGGAAAATAAGAAGGCGGACGTTCACCCAAAACCAGCCACCTGTAGCTGGAAACAAAAGGAAGTGGACAGAATGACTTTGCCAAAGACTTAGCTACTTTGGGTGTGCTAAACATGCATGCTGCTATCATGCTGTCAAATCTACAGATGCTGAACCAGCCCACGTTGTCAATCGAAGTAGCACACAGAGCAGGAATAATTGTTCAACTGGCAGGTGTCGTTGGGGGCAGGTCCTTAAATAAGAACATACAGACATATTCCTATTCATATGATTTTTTTTCCTTTTACCATTGTAAGAATGGTACTTGTCTCACAACAGAAGCACAGATATAGGACAAGGTACAATTTATCTTTCAGAGCTTAATGACCAAGTACTGGATTATTAAAAAATTTTTTTAAAAAAAAGTCAGCCACAGTTTTCTTAATGTGAAGCAGACATTTGCACCGAGGCCGAGCCATTTTCAGTATATGGACAACAAAACCAAACTGTGCAAAACACCATGATCGGATCACTTTTCATTTATCAGGCAGGAAGCTGTTTGGAGGCCATCACCCTCACAAAAATAAGGTATGCCAGAACTGTGACCTTTACCTGACCTAGGATCACCTTGAGGGAACAGACGGACAAGGAAAGGAAAGGAGTGCGAACGTGCGTGGGATGAAATCTCACGCAGTCAGAGCACACCTCGAGTCACTTGGTGGATATTTTGTGGGATGTGAGCAGATAGTCACCTGACTGAAAAGCTAACCGGGTGGATGTAGGAAAGCTGATATATGACTTAAAGTGAAGATGGACAACTCTGACCACTTGTTGGTTATTTTGTGTCACACCTTTTAAGCAAAGTGTGTAGGCGCAGGGCAAACATTCATAAATATCAATTTGATCTGAGGACCAGCAGGGTCAGCGTTGTGCATCTTCATGTTGTCAGTGTGTATGCATGTGAGTGTATATGTGTTTGTGTGAGCGCAGAGCATGTGAGCCACACGGGTTTATGGATGAGCTTTGAAGGCCCCGCGAGCAGCATTGGACGCAGCGTTGGCTGCAGCGTTGGCAGCTGCAGTCTGAACGGTCTTGTTAGACATGACCCCAGTTGCAAACTCCTGCTGAGCCTTCTCAAAACTAGCACCAGTGGTGCGATACAGTGCATGCACCTGTGAACAGAAGACAAGAAATGAGTTACGATCAAATTATTTTGTTTAAATCTACCACAAGACCTGCAGCGCAGCATTGCACAATTGACACTTCTAGATTGTCGAGGCCTTTGCCTCATTCCTGTCCACCAATCCTCCTAGTCTGCCAAATTGGCAGCCATCTTGGCAATATCTCTGGACAGTTAGTCTAAGCTAATGAAACCAAACCACCTATTTAAATGAATGGGGAAAGAGCCATAGCTTTAATTTCAGCAGTTATCAGCACATGAAAAAGGGAACTGACTGAATCGTCTTTCAAATTTAATTTGGTGACTTTGCCCAGATTAAGAGTTAAAAAGCTATTTTTCTATTTCTACTACATGTTTGCAAAGTCATACGACTTAATGGCCTCATTTATGTTTAAATCCAGAGAGCTGACATGACCTCCAAACTGTGCTAATGAGTACACTAACATAACTCTACTACAGTCACAAGCAGATCTGCCTGCCACTGCACAGTTAAAACTGCTGTGAACCTCTACTGTGCACTTGGATCAGAGCAACAACATAACTGGTTCTCATCTTTCCCAGTTTAGGTGTTGATTTGCTCATCACACCTGCTATCTCCAGTATTCCAAAATTCTCCCACAGATTTTTCTGAGTGCCACATCTCTCTTTTATTACCTCGCTCATCGATCGTTTGTTTGTTAGCAATATAACTCAAAAGGTTTAGAACCAAAACTGATGAAACTTTGTGGAAATATTCCTTAGGGGCCAAAGAACATATGATTTCATTTTCAAGGTCAAAGGCCAAGGTTACCAAAAATTAAAAAAAAAATCCTCCCTTTCATCATTGGCAAAATTTTAAAATTCATATCTCAGTGAATTTTTCATCTATCGCAATGAAATTTGGTACTCAGGTATACACAATTACAGTTAATAATTGGCTTTCCTTTTTTATTTAAAAATGAAAATACTCACAATAATGAAAAAAATCGCATACACAAACACAATTCATATATCGGCAATTGTTTTTCTTTTTTTTCCCCCATTTAGTTTTTTAGAGGACGCTAATAGGGTACATAAACTGAATAAAATATATCCAGGCTATATATGTCATTATCTGTTTGCGTGGATCTCATTTTTAAATATAAAATTTTTTAAAGCTAATACATTTCTCGTCTTTGTAATCTAGTAATTGATGACTGAGTGTGACAACATTGGGTCTGCATCTACTGCAGCATACTATTCACACAATATAACCTTTTATAGATGTTGTTCTTAAAAAAATTATAACGATGCTGACTTTGTGTTGGGTTACCTTTTTAAACATAATGAGGGAGCCCACAGACAGTGCAGTGAAGAGGGCTGCAATGAGCAACATGATGATCCCTACTGGGATACTGGTGTTCAGACCAGTTAGAGCTGCAATCCAACCGCTGGCCAGACAAAAAAACAGATGACAATGGGAGTTTCAGTATACACTTACAGAGGGCCTGGATCAGTTCAAACTCAAAATACTCACCATGTCCCCCAACCCGTAATGCCAATGGTTTGTAGAACATGAACTCCGAACTGACAGATGTAGACAAAGAAGAAGACAAAGAAGCGGAATGAACTGTCGCTCCTGTGGGGGGGAAAAAAGAAACCGTAAGAATGCAATGTGGAGAGAATAAAGTTCAACTATGCCACTAGTTCATCCTCCATTAAACATTAATTACTTAATCTTTCCTTCATTCTTTCAAAGCCTTTATGCGTGAAATAGTTGAGTGCAGGGTAAGAACATGGCAAAGTCAAAACTCCCAGTTGCATATTTGGAAAACTATGATCTTTACTTTCATCATCACATAATGGTTTCCACAGTGAAGTGTTTGTCAGACTTACTTTCATAATTCCCAATCTGTAATTTCATCCTTCCCACTCACACTATTTATCATTTTCCAAATATAGCAATGGAACCCATCCCTCCATATAGACTTCATCCTCAAACCTTAGTGAAAAGGTAGTGTTATTTATTTTATTTTTTTTTTAAGTTTCATTTTCCATGTTTATATATTTACCTGAAAGCCCCATAAAGTGGTCTGTACCAGCAGACGAAAGAACAGGGGGTAAAAAGCAGAAACCAGAGCATGGCTAGGCCAAAATCGACACCACGAGATGCATCCACACAGAACCAGGCCAAGCAGCCAAACATGTTCACGAAGAGCGTGCCTGCATGGACTGATAAACAAAAATGACAAAGACCTTCAGTGTCACAATAGTACAAGGGCGGTGTAAACCTGAGCTGATACTAAACAACATTTTCAAATGAAATTCTTATGAATGAGAAGATGTTGATCTTTTTAAGTGAGGAATGTTGGAGATCACTTGGCTTCCCTTGATGAGTGTTAAAGAACTAAAATAAACAATAATATTGGAGGAAATGCTTTTAAAGGCGTGCCAAATGGTCCACTTACACATCCAAAGGTTGTACATAATCTTTACAGTCTTCTGGAACTCTACAGGAATGTCAACTGCAATATCGTGGTAGAAACATGGGCCAACAGGGAACCTCTCCGGCAGTGGAGGCCAGTTGTTCTTACGCCCTGTGTGGACAAAAAAAGCATTGTTTTCATCCTAAGATGATATATTATGAAGCATACTAACAGATTTGTTTGCAAGAATCTGAACAAAGTCCGAACAAAGCCAGAAAAATCACAATATGTTGCGCTCTACACCACCACTATATATACACCCTATATTAAGAAAATGTAAGTAAGGTATGAGTGACTGACATGAAATGTTTGTAACTTGGCTTGGATTACTTTGGAAGTACCCTTGATACAATTAGGAACCTGTATCAGGAAATCTACACTACTGCTACCTACACTAATAATTATTTAATCCCCTGCTGAATTTTTAAGTTTGCTTTCTTACAAAGAAATGAACAGTCTCTGATTTTTATGGTAGTTTAAGTTTAATGGCGAGAGATACAGAATATCAACCAAACATCCAGAAAAACACACGTAAAAGTTATAAACTAATTTGTATGTTACTGAGTGAAGTTAGTATTTGATCCCCTACAACCCAATTCTGGCTCCTGCAGCTTGGCTCTGTGGCTATGTGGTAAACAGATAACAATCAATCAGTTAATCAATTACAGATACTCCTGATCTCAACTATTGACATGCATAAAGCACACCTGTCTACAGAATCAATTTCTTCTATTCCAACTTCCCCACCATCACGGCAAGACCAAAGTATGAAATCACATGTATGTCAACAGTCACACACACAAGAAAAAACTATCACAAGGAAATAATTTCATTTTACGGGCCCAGGTATTTAGTGCATCTCGCGCGATTAAATTTCTCGTGTGTAAATTTAACAACCCGAGAGAGCGTGAAACTGCTGCACTTTCATACTCTTGCGGGATCTACACAAAAAACCTGTGGAGGGAGCTGAAGTGTCAAGTTGCCAAAAGGCAGCCAAGAAACCCAAAGGATTTAGAGCAGGGGTCTCAAACTCGCGGCTCATGGGCCGCATCCGGCCCCGCCCTCTACTTCCGGTCCACAATTTGATGTCAAAAATAAAGGACTTTTTGGCCCTTTAGGTTACTCTGTTGCAACTTCGCTAACTCCTCTTAACTGGAGGGTAAAGTGAAATGTCAAAAAAGTAACTTAAAGGGCCAAGAAGTATTATATATTTTTGACATCAATGACAATCACCCAATGACAAATCAATGTATAACTTTTATGTAATGTGCTTTTTCTGGATTTTTTTTTTGGTTGACATTCTGTCCCTGTCCATTAAAATGAAACTACCATAAAAATTAGAGACTGTTAATTTCCTTGTAAGTGAGCAAACTTACAAATTCAGCAGGGCATCAAATAATTATTTCCCCCACTGTATAATAATTTGACTTTTTTTTTCATCTGGACACTTTGTGGCTAAATATATTACGTTACATGACTTACTTTACAGTGACAAAATCATCTCAAGCCAAAAGTACAAAATCAAACAAAAAAAAAAAAACAAAGGCGTGAGATGGGGAAACTAAGTCAAAAGAAAAGCCCGATAATCTT
>VUQK01001251.1:0-12907 GCA_015106715.1 Bujurquina vittata | reverse complement strand
GATATATATATATATATATATATATATATATATATATATATATATATATATATATATATATATATATATATATATATATATAATTTTTATATTTTGATTCCAAGGAGCCAGACTTTCTTGTGCCCCCCATTTTCTTTAGTTGAATCTATCAGAAGTCTAAAAAAAATTTTTTTTTGTTAAAATTGTCTGCAATATGTCAGGAGAGAGGTAAAGCAGCCATCTGTAAAATATGATGGAGGCTCTGTCATTTTTTGGAGCTGCATTTCAGCTGGTGGTGTTGGAGATCTTGTTAAAACTGATGGAATTATGAATACAGAAAAGTTCAGTCAAATTTTGATCCACCATGTAATACTATCTGGAAAGCATCTAATTGGCAACAGCTTAATTTTTGACAATCATCGCAAACAAACTGCCAGTGCAGTAAAAGCATACCTGGAGCTAAAAACACACAATGGAACACTATCAGTCATGGATTGGCCTCCCCTGCGCATTAACATTATTGGGAGAGTTCAGGCTGTGTTGAAGATCAAAGGTGGTCATACCAAATATTTGCTTTCAAGCTTGTTATAAAGAAACTTTTTCACTGTACTTTATATTATTACAAATTCTGTATACTTTGGCTAATGTTACCATATGATTTCGTTTACAGATCACTTTGCGGGAGAAGCTTCCCAAATGTCCCCGAGTGTTGAACCTGAGGGAAATTGACGATGACATGCAGACTTTGTACATTAACTCTGCTGCAGACACCTTTGAGTTCAAGGCCTCCACGGGACCTGACGGCGGCACAGTGGAGGGAGTGCTACGATACCATCCGTTCCTCTATGACAGGGAGACTTACCCAAAAGATCCAGATTCTATAAAGGGTATTTAAACTCTTAATATATTGAATTTGTTTATGACTTTTCACAGCTTGATAAGTTGTTGAAGATTTTGTTTCGACTTTTCTTTATCAGAGGATGATGCTGACGATTTTGAAAATGAATCAGGGCTCATAAATCAGGAAGAAAGGAGGATCTTTGAGTGTTATTGGAATGGCCGTCTCATACCTGGCACCAAAGTGACTGAGTAAGTTGTAATTTAATACAAAACTGGGCAAAATCTAATTTTCAGAGTTTAATGTAATATCTAGGAGTCATCAGAGAAAATGTCATGTATCTGATGGTGGAGATCGCCAACACAGAAACCTATCCATGGATTGTCTCAGTAAAAAAAAAAGAAGAGGAAACAAACAGTCTATAATCTTATTAGGCAGTATTAAAGATGCAGGTTGGTGGGTATTTAAACATGCTGGCTGCCAGCATGTTATTCCACTACTTCATTCTAAGAGTTATGTCAATAACCTGCTAAAATAAAAGCTGATCAAAAGTTGAATGCAAATTTTGTGCAGGCATTTATAACTCCCAAAGATGTAACCTATTGACTGTAACACATTTTTCTGTTAATGCTTGCTGAGTGGTATTATTTATGGTTCAAGGGAAGTTTCTTAACTGTTAAATGCATTACCACGACATTTAGCAGAGTCGTGGTGAAATATAAACATACTCAGTATGTCACCATGGAGACATACTGAGTATGTAGTGCATGCTTTAACACTAAGCATATATTAACAAGAACAGAGAGGAGAATTAAAAGAAGACTTTTTAAAAATGTTACAAAGAGCTTTGTGGTACAAAGCAGGGGAATAAAATTAGAGTAGGGCCAGGAGATTGGGATTTATTACAGAGGTGTAAATTAGCAGCTGCAAGCTGTGAACAGTTATTTTTGTAACCAGCCCTAAAGGAGTGTGCCTAAGGGAGGGAAAGAAAAGTTGCCCATACTACAGGCAGCAGGGGTCCTTTTTACAGTGGGGGAAAGTTTTCCAGTGTAAATGTTAAACTGGATTATGCAGAAACGTTTGTAGAGCTACTGTTGCTCACAAATGGCTGTGTCAAGTTTTCTTGAAAAACCTGTGTTGGAATTATTATGTGAACTTTTAGTTTCCTATGAGTTATCATATCTTCTGTTTTCATAAGTTGTTTTTATATTATACTGTTGTTTCTTAATATTTTAAATGAGGACATGTGGTGACTTTCCTTAAAGACACACACACACAAGCACATATAGTATGCAATTCACACACGCCTTGGCTAACATAAACATTCCACGGTTTCTCTTCTACTATAAAAGGTTAAAAAGTGCCAAGAATGCTGTTTTATTACCTGTGTTGTAAAAGTGCCTTCGTGAATCCATGTGACATTTACTTAGAAATAAAAACCACTCCAAGAGGAAGTCGCGCTGAGCTGCCCTCTAAAGGGCACAGGTATCCACAGGTGTTGCCTGTGAGGCCACATCTGCTGTTGCAAGGCACGCTTTGGAGTCATTCTGGCCAGTCTTTGAAGACATGAGTCTATGATTGTGTTGGTTTTTTGTTTGGTTTTTTTTTACTGCCATTTCAGTGATATATCAATGCAGGAGCGCCAATATTTCCCAGTTATACAAATTATATAGATGATGATGTTGCAACAGCTTGAAAATATGAGACTGTCTGAAGGAAACTTTGCAAGACCAAATGGTCAGTAACTTTGCCTCTGATTTTGACTTCTACTACATGTGTAGCGCACTGATGTAGAGATTTGAGTGGCAGTACCTATCATTCAGGAGGATATGATCATTTTAAACCAGTGCGCCCTCAGCACTGATTTAAATGTTGACGGGTCTGTGATGTCACTTTTTGCACGAGACACGAGCTGCAGATGCAGCTCTGTTTGTGAGGGGAGGCTTTGCCATTGTGTGAGATTGTAGTGATTTTTTTCCTTCTGGTTTTCCTTGGTCTGAATCACCATTTTGGTGGTTATGCATTTGTCAGATTACACATAAGTTGTGTGAAATGGTCTGTTCTTAGATCATCTGTAAAACCTTTCACCCCTTTTGCGATTGTGACCTCTCACTAAGTTGCCTTGCTTAGTAAATCAGTTCATTTAGGCAGAAAGATTCATCTATCTGTCTATAGGTCAAGAGGGCACATAAAGGGTCAGATTGCATTTAAAAATCACTTTAACTCTAACTGGGCCTTCTTAGCAGCATGCTTCATATCCATAAGTAAGTATTGGCACCAGATGGAGCTGCATTTTGGAACAAATAAATTGACCTTAGGCTTTTCTGAGAGTTCAGACTCACACCATCATCAGCATGGCTTTAAACTATGTATGCAGAAAATGAGGGAAAATGAAAGCTCACTAGGCTAACCATTGCCCATTGCGGGGTGATACATCTCCTCTAGCTTCATATTTGTCATATTCTATAGCAGTATCAATTATATATGTCAGCACAGAGAAACAAAAGTGTTGCTCAGTGTAAAACTGTTGCTTGTTGGAATACCTTTTCCTCACCTCAGTGATTCTTCAGGAATCCCACCCGAGTTGTTTAATAGAGAGAAAGAGGAGTGCGACTTCGTAAAATGATTAACACACCAGTTTTATTGGTTATAAGAGTTTAACAAACAAAGACACACAATGATTTCCCAACAAACGGGTTTGGAGATTGCAGGAATAATTTCTTACCCTTTCTAAGCTATGCTCAAGCCCGAGTATCAGGTCACGAAGCTCCCCGCTGCAATCTAACTCTACTTCCTATCGCCTATTCTTATACCCCACTTCTCTCCTCTGCTTCACCCTATATGGAGTTGTTTTTTCAGTTACCTCTGTCTCAGATGTTCCTGTTACCCATCCTGCTCCCTTCGGTGCTGTCTCTTAAGTCCTTCACTTTAATTACCCCCCCCCCGACTATCTTATGCTGAAGCGTAATCTTTCTATACTGTTTGTCTCTCTCTCAACTGTACTGAGTGATGAAATTTCTTCTCCCCAGGCATTCTTAACCTTCTCTCCCTTTCTAGCCGACACCTTCCTGCAATGAGCAACATTTTATATCATGTTATATATGCATGTTGAGTAAATATCAGCTAGGCATTATTAACTTTAGCTAAGCATTATGCAAGTCATTACCACATGCTTTAACCCAATTTTTCTTCTTTTATCCTGCTCCATTTGTTAAAGGTTTGAGTGGTGCTCTCGTAAAGGAGTTAAAGGAGGAACTATACCCCCGGAGTGTTTTAGTCGATTTTCAGGGGTGCTTTTCACTGATGACAGCTTCCAGGTCACCACCAACAAGATGACCTTCATGGACCTTGAACTGAAACTGAAGAGCAAGGAAACTATCTTCACACTGGTTCTTAACGGACAGGTAACTATCCTCATTTCCTGTAGGCTCTAATCTAATGATTAGAACAAAGTCCAGCACCTGAATCATTCAAATACTGGCCAGTGTGGCTGTGACTGCCACTGTGGAGTGTCTGGTGCTTGGTTTGCAGCGGGTTTTCTGTCACTGGCACGTAAAGTTACATCTGTGCAAGATGCTCCAGGAGAGCATTGCATCGTACTGAGATGGTCAGTGGTTTTATTGTTTTATTTTGGCTGATCTCTATATAGCAATAAACCTGATGATTACATACATATTTAGAGCATGACATGGACCCTTTTCCCTCTATTTTACTCTTCATAATTTTACTCATAAACCCTGTTATCATTTGCTCTTACCGAGGCTGCTGCTTGTGGCTGGCTCTGAACTCTGGATAGCTTTAGCTAATTTTCCTTTGTTAGTTTCTTTTAAAATGTCCATGTTCAGCTGAGTGAAGGTGCTTTAAGTGTCTTTAAGTGTGTCGGTTTGTTATTCCAGTTTGTGTCTTCACTCACAGTATATAGTGTCCGCACTAACAACATGTTAGTGCGTGGATGTGTGTTGTGCATGCATTAAGCAAACCAGCTCATAACTGGAAATATGGGAGGCTGACCAGTGTGTCTGGGCTGCGTCGGTCAATCTGTGTGTCTCTAATATTAACATTACTAACGAGTGTAGGTTCAGTTCTCGTGTTGCTCTCTGATGGGCCACCAAGCTTACAGGGTAGTAGTTTTAATTTGTCCTGTTTTAAAGTCTTTATTCCTCCTGGTTTTCCAAAATCTTTTAATAAAAGCCTAAACATTTTTCTTTCTATTTCAACAGAAATCCTCAAAAAGAGGCAACATTCAGAGGCAGTTCATGCACTGGCTTCAAAACTGTCATGAAAAGTTTGACAAGCAAATCAAGTTTGTGGGCTTCAAGGAGATTACAACACGGACAGATGTGGCTAAAAAGAAAATGCAGCATCCGTGGGCAGTCTTCTCCTCCATCGAGTGGGACGCCAGAAAATACAAAACGGGCCAACTTGTGAGCATTTATTTGTTTTTGTTTATTTGAATGTGCATTCTTATTGTTCTGCATTCTGCGTACATTCTGATCTCTGTATGCTTCTTCATACAGGTGAAGACTCATAAAACAAATCCCATTCTGTATGGTAAAGTGGTTCGGTTTTTGCTGTATGGAAATTATGATGGAGATGTCTATGCCACAGGAGGACAGGTTGAAGTGTCTCGAGTAAGTAAAGAATTATGAAGCTTTGATTAATATCAAGGGTTTGTTTGTTTTTTATACTGGATCTTTGGAACAATCGCCAGAGTGGGGCATGGAGTGGAACTTCAGAGAAACTGCCTCTCTAAGATGCTTTTTTTTATACCCAATCATGCTACTGACCTGTTGACCTAATTAGATGGAAAATATTCCTCCACCTGTTGTTTTTAGTAGCAGCTGTTTGTTTGTATTCATATTGAAGGAAAACACTGGAAAAGTAATTAACACAGAAGTGTGCACTTAATACTTCTCATATAATGGGATATTATTTTGGGAGTGTTGCATTTTATCTCACAACATATAGGATGATCTGAGCATGAGGGATCAGTACATTAAAGTTTGACTATCAATCTAAGCTGAGCACTGTGCGTGCATGGATATTATGTGAGGGATTTTTTTTCATGCCCAAATTTTTTGATTTGAACATTGAAAAATTGTTGGGTGGGCTTAGTAGACCATTCCATATAAAAGTGTGTACTTCTCTGTGTTCAAGTCTGTTTGTCTACAGCCCAACCCCCCCAGGTTTTCTTTTTGTAGTTTTTTTTGTCTATTTTGTCTCCACTCTAAGAGTTTATTGAAACTTTCCTGCAATTTGAAGTTGCATCTCCAGTTATTTTATTTTATTTTATTTTTATTTATTTATTTATTTATTTATTGATTGATTGATTGATTGATTGCATGTTTTGGAGTATATTACCAATAACTTGAGAGTTTAGCTTAGTGAGAAAAACTTCCGTTTTTACACGTCAAATAATGCAAATTTACAATATTTCCTTAAAGCAAGGGGAAGCTGACTTGAGATAGTAGTGACACCGAGTTGTGTGTCTTTCTTTCTCTTGAGTTTGAATGACACTGGTAAACAAATCTCTTCCCAGGAGCCCAAAGCACTTTATGATATGAACAAGATCATACCCATATCAAGGATTGACAAGACAGCCACTGACGAAGCCATCAAGAGAAATATTGCCACTGACACTAACAAGTGAGTGAGAAGTTAGCACAAACTACTCCTTTTTTTTGCAGTGTAGTGGTCATGCATGCATGCAAATGAGATTTGTCTGTTCCAGGCTGCCAGAATTGCTGAAAGTGGACTGGCCCGAAGGTAACCCCTGGCCACAGAATACCATTTGTCCTGTTGGGACTACTTTAGGTAAGTTCTTGCATTGTAGTAAAACATTTTTCATATGGCTCAGAGCTCATTCTCCACGTTTTGTGTGTTGTATCATTTCAGGGCCGCTCAAAATTGAGATCCTGAACAAAAAGGGAGAGGCTGTATCTCGGGTGGCACCGATGGGCCATGGTTTAGGGACAAAACTATGTGTTAAGCTCACGTTAGTCCATCATGGTAAGATGAGACGGAATTGAATTGGGTCAACTGTGTCAGAAAATAAACACAATCCACATGTCTTTAGCTTTAGTAAGTCAACATATTGACATTAATAATCATTGATGTTTGTCAACCTTTTTAGTATCCCTCAGCCTGAAAAGGCTTATGGGGTATTGTTGTCACCATGTCAGGGAGTCGGACAACTTTTAACTTTTATGAACGTGATAATTTGAAAACAACATCAACTAGGATGTAAAAATTCATACCATAGATTCAGCTACTAAAAGTCTTGACCACTTTGATCCTTTGTGAACTGCAGAAATTTCACCAGAAATGAAACCGTTCAGTGGATTTTTCTCAGTTTTAGCAGAAACATTCATTGGAGTTCAATGAGGAAAATTTAAGCTTGGTGGGTGCTGTGTTTCAAAAGGTCTTTTTGCTGTTTCCTAGACCACAAGTTACTGTTGTGGATAGACAGTAGACTGTATTTAAAAGATGGTGCTGTTCCCTGTTATATAACCCATGGGAGACTGCTTTTTAAAGCCTAACCCTTAAGCTGTAACAGCTAATGCTCGCAAGTTCAGTTATCAAGGCTTTGTGTTATGTGCATTGCATAGATGCAATTACCAGCTAAAAGATGTAGATAAAATATTAGTATATTTAATCATTTCTGACACTAAAACTGAAGCTCAAACTTTTTGGGTGAGCTGTACCACACAGCAGGGGTGCATCATGTGTAAGATAATTAGAAATTCACCCAAGAGGCATCCTAGTCAGATGCCTGAACCCCCTCAACTGGCTCCTTTTTATGTGGAGGAGTAGCGACTCTACTTTGAGCACCTCTCAGATTACAGAAGTTTTATTTTTGTATATTTTTCATTTGCAGGTCCAAAATCAGACAGAGAGGTTGCTGCTTATGTTGCCCCACATTTGGCAGGTACAGGTTTCTGGTTCAAAAAAATTGGTACGTTTTCTTTTTAATTGTCTTATTCTTATATAAAATTATTAGGGCCGGGACTCAATTAAAAATTTTAATCATGTTAATTACAGGGTCTGTAATTAATTTATCGCAATTAATCGCAAACAAATTATCAACAAATTAAACACTTTTAATTAAAAAAATCCTTGACTAGACATATGCTTAACAACAAACATGTTTTATTTACTTTTTGAAATGTTTTTTTTTTAAATTGTTATTAAACCAACAGATTGGGCAAAGTGCTGTTATAGTTATTCAGATTTCAAGTATTTCAGGAACCTCTGATTGTTTAACTTATTTGAAAAATAAAAAAAATAAATGTAAACAGCACACTAGACAAAAATGAATGCATGAGTTTGTCTGCGCGAGTTTCTATCATATTATATTTATTTTGGACATTAACCTCATGTCTTTGAACATGTGGGAGGAAACCCACGCAGACACGCAGAGAACATGCAAACTCTACACAGAGAGAGGCCCAGGCCAAGGTGGAATTTCAGATGTTATTCTAACTGTGAAGCAGTTATTCTAACTGTGAAGCAGCAGTGCTAACCATAGTGCTAACCACCGCGCCACCGTGCTATGTGAGTTTCTTCCAGGTACTCCGGTTTCCTCCCACATTTGTAGCTTCATCTACTGTATACAACAGTAGTCTTTTCGAAAGTCCCATCAGAACGTTTTTCAAAGCTAAAGTTGTCCCTCAGCCGGCCAAGAGAAGCGGCTTCATTGTTGTGTTTTGCGGATGCGTTGCTGTCGCTCGTGCATGAGATTTACAGGCGTGCTAAAACAAGTGAATACAAAGGTTCCGGCTCCCTCCAAACTTGAAAAAAAATGTGATTAATTGCGGTAAAATTGTTAATGCGTTAAAATTGTTGTAATTAATTAACACGTTAAAGTCCTGGCCCTTTTGTGTGTGTGTATGTGTGTGTGTGTGTATATATATATATAATTAATATAGTCTGTTAGGAGATCACATATGAGCTGTATTTTACAGAGACTCTGAATTCTCTGGGGAAATACACGCTTAATTTGAACACAGTGGTTCATGAGACAAATGCTATCACCTTTGGTGGCAGACCACTTCCAAGGGTCACGCTCAGGTTCACCCTCAAAGGTAAGGAAAAAGAGCACTGTGTAATTAATCAGTAATTGTTATTCCCATCATTCTCACCTGAACAGACCCACTAGTTTCTTGTGTACGTCTCAGAGGGTGATGCGGTGAGGTTCGTTATCAGTGGAATGAGCCCCACACTTCGCGTGGGCGTGCCATTTGACATTCCTCTTCAGATACAAGATGGCTATGACAACTTAACGACCCTCCCTCCAAAAGTCCGACCTGAGCTCAAATGCCGGTGTGTCTCGTTAATGCTACTAAATGTGCAAATGTAAAAAAATCTATTAAAACATTTTTCACAGCACTCCTCATTGTCTTTAGGGTTACTATAACACTGTCACTTATTTTATAGTGGCCTGAATCTGAGTTATGAGACCGTTTGCAGCAGTGGAACCACATTCACCATCAAAGGTGTCAAAGCAAGAGGAAAAGTCCTTAATTATCAGCAATCCAAGGTTAGAGCAAATCTCTTCCCTGTGAAGTCACAGGGAAGGCTGTTTAAATTCTTTAAATTAATTACTAATAATAAAGTAATAGAGACAAGAGGTTTAACAATTCTCTCAAAAACAATAGACAACAACTAATCAGCTGATTTAGTTATGTGTTTCTCTGCGCTTTGTTTTAATTTGCAGAGCTATGACCTGGAAGTGATCTTGCCTGGCCTGAAAGAGCCCACAAAATCCATCAAGATCAGCCTTCTTCCTGGTAATTCCACATATATTTATGAATTTAGAACAGTGTGTTTGCTTGTGTCAGATGCACATAATGTCCTTTTGGAGATCTTGATTCTTAAATGCTTAAATAAAAGCATTTAATTTAGAATCACCGGTTAACCTAACATGCATGTCTTTGGACTTCCTTCTTTGGAAGGAAGCTAGAGAACCTGGAGATGGATGGCCGTAGAATGGATTTAAACCCGGGATGTTGTCTTGTTTATCAGGTCTTCCAGATTCCCTCTACGTGACACCAGAGGAAACCTCAATTTTGGTAGAGAACGGAAACCCTGTCATATTTAATGTTGAAATTCACGACGAGGCTGGAAACGTTACCGCTAACCCTAAACAGATCGTTCGCTGCGAGGTGTGGATACGTATTTATTTGCATATTATCAGACATTTCTGTGAAAACTCATAAATTTTTTGTATTTATTAAAAGAATATTTAGGCCATAATTCACCATTTTAAATGTGTTGGACCAACAAACTTTTAGTTTATTTAGATGTCTGAAAAAACATGTTTTTTTGTTTTTTTTCTTCATGCATTTCCAGGTTAAGGGGTTCCCCCCGGTGGTGTGTGACTGCAGCAGCACAGGTGCTGGCCAGCTTGTAACCAAGCCTATTAACCTGAAAATAATCAGTGGAGAGCAACAAGAGCTCAAAGCTCAATTTCTGATGCCTGTAAGTTAGAAAAACAAAAAGCTTCTGCTCAGTTGAACATTCTCTGCAATAAAGCTTGTTTGTAGCGTCTCTGGCTTCCTTGTTTTTTTTTTCTGCTAGAATCACAAAAATGTAGCGCTGGTCATGAAGGAGCTGCAGGTGCTGCCCAGCACGCGGGCATCTGTGATGGAGCTGTACAGTCAGGATGATGCGAATCTAGTCCTGAGGAACAGTGAAAAGATCGAATGGATAGCCGGAGGACTGCTGGAGAACCTGTTCTACAGGCTGTATGATGAGGCTGGCAGGGAGGTTCCGCTCAGTGCTGAAATAGCCTCCATAATCAAGGTGTGTACTGATTAAATATTAATGTTTAATCTTATAATAGACTTTTATGCAGGTGTTGGATTTTGTAAATAAGAAACCTATGTTTTTCCACTTATGGAAGAATTTCAGGTGGTGATGATTCCACCTTGGCCCGGCGTCTCTCACTGTGTGGAGTTTGCATGTTCTCCCCGTGTCTGCGTGGGTTTCCTCCGGGTACTCCGGTTTCCTCCCACAGTCCAAAGACATGCATGTACTGGGGTTAGGTTAATTGGCTAATCTAAATTGCCCATAGGTGTGAATGAGAGCATGAATGTGAGCGTGAATGGTTGTCTGTCTATCTGTGTTGGCCCTGCGACAGACTGGCGACCTGTCCAGGGTGTACCCCGCCTCTCGCCCTTTGTCAGCTGGGATAGGCTCCAGCCCCCCCGCGACCCTGAAAAGGATAAGCGGAAGCAAATGGATGGATGGATGGATGATTTAAACAACAGCAATTTAAAAAAATACATTTATGAGTCATATTTGAACACTTCTTAGCTTAGTACTAATGTTTCACTATGAACTCCTGTTGTCCTCAAGGTTAACTGGACACGAGAAGTCTTTCTAGAAGATTTAATCCTGGGAAAGCTGCCTGATGTTCAGGTACCTAAACAGGTCGCAGAGGAGCGCTTCTACCAGGTGTCCTATCAGGACCAGAGTGTGTCTGTCTCGTTCACTATTGTGTAAGTCACATACCTATATCAAAGCTTTGATTCAGTGCTTTTGATAGATACAACTCTTATATCTATACATTGATGAAGACTGTAAAGTCAATTCTTTTGTTTGTAGACCTCGTCCAGATGAGCCAGCACGTCTAAAAGTAACTTTACCCCAAGCCACAGTGAAGCTTGGTGAGATCCTCTCTGGAAACATCAGTGAGTATAAATCTCATCATTCAAAATGAATCATGTTTTTTCTTTCATGGTTACACACTACATTAAGTACATTATTTTACTCGTACAGGCTTGGAGCTCGTGGACCAGTTTGGCAATTTAACCAAGATGCTTACCCCCGCGTCTGTGAACCAGATGACTGTGGAAGCCAAGGAGCTGGACAAATCGGCCATCTCCTTCAAATGGCAGGTGGGACCAGGGACAAAAAGTAACTCAAAACTTAAATCAAATTTACACTAATGCAATCTTAATACACTGCTCAAAGAAAATGAAAGGAACACTTTTAAATCAGAGTATAGCATCAAGTCAATTAAACTTCTGGGATATTAATCTGGTCAGTTAAGTAGCAGAGGGGGTGAACTACAGGTGAACAGGTGAACTAGAGGAGCAACAATGAGACAACCCTCAAAACAGGAATGGTTTTAAGGGTGAAGGACACTGAAATTTTCCCTCCTCATATTTTCTGAATGTTTTTGCATTGGTTCTGCATTTGGGTCAATGTCACTGCTGGCAGCAAGAGGTGATACCTGGACCCTACACTGGAACTCACAGACCACTAAAGGCTAGTGTTATGGTTATTAGGTATCAGAACAAAATCCTTGGACCCACTGTCAGACCCTACGCTCGTACATTGGGTCCTAGTTTCCTCCTGGTGCATGGCAATGCCTGACCTTGTGACGAGAGCATGCCGGCAGCTTGTGGAGTGTGAAGGCATTAATACCATTGACTGGCCTGACCTAAATCCAATAGAACACCTCCTGGGACATTATGTTTGCCGCCAGGTTGCACCGTAGGCTATCCAGAAATATATTTTCCTGGATAACAATATGAGTCATTTGCCATGTATTGCATTTGCCCTTTGTCCTGCACTATGACGCTATATATCTGCAGTATCTTCCACCACCCAGCCATTAAAAAGTCTCATCCAGGATGCCTGCATGAGTGAGTTAAGACATCAAAGTGATAAATCTGAAATTCCACAGATAAGAGAGGGTTCCTCCCTGCAAGAACACAAGGAAACAAAACGGCTTTTCTTCACTGCGTGGATGGCATAAGAAACTTTGATGGAGTGAACTCTTTGTTTTATGACCAAGATGTTTTATACTGAACTTCAACTCTTATAAATTTAGAGGCGCTGTAAAAAAGAAAAAAAAAATTTAGAGGCGCTGGTGCTTTGTTGTCTTCTTCCCAATACTGTTGAAGGACAGCAGGGAATATGAAGATAATAAGGAGAAGTTAATGGACACAAAATTGATACTTCAAGTATTTTACATTTCAGCCAGCTGTTTAGCTGTTTCTCTGATGAACACTTAAGAAATTATTAACATATAGAATATTAGATCAGTTTCCTGAGATCTCTCTCTCTCTCTCTCTCTCT
>VUQK01001248.1:7163-27582 GCA_015106715.1 Bujurquina vittata | reverse complement strand
AAACTTTGTAATTTTTTCTTTTTTTTGGTGTTTTCCTAAAATAAAAATATTTTTTTTTTTTTTTTTTTTTTTTAAATGGTCAATATATTGTCCTATTTTGCTACTACTTAAGCCAAACATATGCTGTTTGTAATGAAAGAAAAATAGAATATCTGTTTCTAAAGAATTATTCTGCATATGTGTAAAAGTCTCTTGTTGTTATAGTGGTTCACATCGAAGGCTCTTTGGGTCAAGTTGCAGTTTCCACATGTTACTCTCCTCGTCGTGCCATCAGTGCCGTTCATGCAGCCCAAGCGCAGGGTCTGCTTGAGGTGATGGTTTAATTTTAGAAAACTTCTTGTATTAACTGGTTTCAGTCTGCCTTCCCTGCTGCTGACCTTTATTTCCCCTCATTACAGGAACAAAAAGACACCAGACTACAGCGGTTGGAGATCCTTAGCAAAATAGAGAAGGTGCCAGCTCATTACTTGACTTGATACAGAAATGAGTGTTTTAACCTTCTACAACACCTGTTCCATTGTGCAGTTGTTCATAGTTTTGTTGGAGGTGGAGGAAGCGGAGAGGATGAAAACTACAGTATTGTCTGAAGTAGAAGAAAGGAGGTTGATGGAGAAAACCCAGAGGAAAGTGGAGCACATCTACACCCAGCTGCAACGCCACAATCCCCTGTGAGTCATGCAGTCTCTCTCTTGCTAGAAATTGTAAATTTACGTTTTAATTAAAATATGACTTGGAATTTGAACCTCACATTTCTCATTGTTTGCAGGGAATCAGGAGGGGACTTCCTTCCTTTCCTGCTTGTCTCTAAAGGGAAAAAGCTCATTGCTCGTCTTCTGCCGTTCTTAAAACCTGATTGCGGGCTAAAAATCTTGTGTGTTGTGACCTCTAACCTACCAGCACTGATGGGCAGAGACACAGAGGAGGTAGGGCGGTTTTGTTTCTGTGCTTTACTCAAGCAAAGTTATTGCAAAGAAAAGCTACAGTCTGCTTAGGAACACCACTTGTTGTGCTTCATGATATCTTTATTTATGGCACTTATTTGCTTTAATGGTGTGCTTTCCAGCCTTCACCAGGCTGGTTACAGCTGGTTTTATAGAATACATGGACAGCGAGGGCTTGTGGAGGAGAGATTTAACAAAAGTAGTGCTGGAACTGTTAACTACATTAGTATTTGCTTGTTAAATTTTTCTACAGCTGTACTTAGCTCAGTCCTACCAGTAAACAAATGGGAGAGGTAGCTAAAATTTTGCACACAAATAAGTCATGAAGGGGCTTTCATGCTTAATTTTTATTTCTCTTCTCATAATTACTGTGAATGAATCTCATCTTTTCAGAACCTTCCAGTTCTTTACTCACCTCTTCGAAATGTGATTGGTGGCCTGACATTCAGTCAGCTCATTGGCGTCCTCAAAGAGCTGACATCTTTGGAGTCTCTAACAACGTACGAATGCCTTGAGCTGGCATGTCAGAACAAGGTCTGTGCTTTCTGTTGTCTGGCCTTTATTTCATACAACCCCTGTGCTGTGACGCAAGTTCAACTGTATCTGCCTTCACGTATCCTAACACTGGCAGTCAGGATAAGCAGTCACATAAAGGTGTTTTTATCATTTTAAGTCAACCCAGCATTTGTCATTTTAGCCATGAGCACATTCACAAAGCATGGCATCCCAGCATCTGACCAATCTGTTACGAACAAGCAACTCATTTTGCATGAGGTGATACCCTACAGAGGTTGCACAGGTAGTCGATCTCCTCCAGGATGGCATCAATACAAGTCACTGCCAGAAGGTTTGCTGTGTCTCCAGCAGTCTCAAGAACATGGAGGAGATTCCAGGAGACAGGTAGGCCCCATCTAGTTCTGGAGAACTTAGAAGGTCCTTAACCCATCAGCAGAACTGATATCTCCTCCTTTGTGCAAGGAACAACAGGATGAACACTGCCATGGCCCTACAAAATGACCTCCGGCAGCCACCGGTGTGAATGTCTGACCAAATAATCAAACCGAATTCATGAGGGTGGCCTGAGGGCCCGACGCCCTCTAGTGGGCTCGGTGCTCACAGCCCAATTGGCATTTGTCTTAGAATACCAGAAGTGGCAGGTCCGCCGCTGCTGAGAGCAGGTTCACCCTGAGCATATGACAGACATGGATGCTTTGGACATGCCTGTAACATCATTCAGCATGACTAGTTTGAGGAGGCATATCTATGGAGGGGATGGGCAGACCTCTACAGGGATGGACAACGGCAGCCTGAATGCCATTAGTTAGCAGGATAAAATCCTTGGACCTATTGTCAGACCCTCTGCTAGTGCAGTGGGTCCTGGGTTCCTCCTGGTGCACAATAATGCCTGGCCCCATGTGGCAATAGGATGAAGAATGACCGGCCCGCATGCTTGCCTGACCTAAATGGAATAGAACGCCTCTGGGACATTATGTTAAGTCCATCCAACACCACCAGGTTGTATTTGAGACTGTCCAGGAGCTCAGTGATGCCCTAATCCAGATCTGAACCCCCCACCCCCACCCAGCATAAATTCTCATTAGGAGCGTGCCTCAGTGTTGATAGACATGCATACAAACATGTGGGGCCATACAAAATGAGTACCATTTTGAGTTGATCAAGTCATGGACCCATTCTGCTGCATTATGTTTTGGCTTTTGTGGGGGGGTCATCAGTATAGATATTGGCACATCTCAAACATGGCCTTAAATTATGTGCACCTTGTTTTTACGGTGTGTAGAAGGGGAAAAAAATTGCAGCATGAGTTAACATAGCAGTGTATCCTGGTAAGAAGTGAACTGCCTTCATAGTAGAGAACCCAGGATTAACCCTGAAGTTACCTGGATAATCCCAAATTCTGCTTCAGTACAAGACTCCATTCTTATTGGTGGATTTGACCTTTTTTTTTTCCAGTTTGGACTGTCCTTACTGTACGCTCTACTCTCCCATGGAGAGAAGCTGCTGTCCTCAGGTGTTCCTCTAGAGCCCAGCATCGGTGACTTCGAGACTTGGTTGGCAGTCTTAAGTTTTTGATTAAATGAAGGGAGATGTTCAATGTTACTCCTGTGACCGATGGTACTATTTCTCTCTTAGGACTGACATAATATTCCAGGTGGCAGGACAGCTATCCCATTGTTCGCTAGTGGAGCCGCTCCTCCTGCCTTCAAACTTGCTCACACTCTTCTGCCGTTACCTGGACAAGCGTACGGTGCATCAACTAAAAAGCAACATGGAGTAGGTTTTTTGTTCTCCATTTTAAATGCCTTCAATACAAATATTTTGTGAACGTAGATGCAAATATCACCAAATCTTCACTCAGGTCTGCTACTGGATGCCTGGCTCTTCCATCTTAAGGTGGACAGTGTCTGAGATGTTAATGACCAGGCTGCTGTGAGCACCAGGTGAAAGGAGGCGTGGCACAAAAACCCTCTCGGTGCTCATAACAGACGCTATAGAATGTGTATTTAGTGTGCGCTGACCTTTTTGATTCTTATTCCCTCCCCTCACCCATTCCCTCACGTTTTTGCACTCAAACTGTTTCCCTCTTTTCCTTTTTATCTGATCATCTTACTTTCCTCACTTTGGTCTCCAGTAGGATACCCCCCCATTAAGACCTTTTCAAAACACATTTAGATGCAGTCACTTCTAAATGTGCTGCTTCACATATGCTGGCCAGTGTGTGGATTGTATAGTAGTGTGATTGTACAGCTAAACGTTAATTTAAAACCATTTAAGGATGTTGTCATGGTCCAGCATGTGCCATGCAGTTTTGGGTTTATTTTTGTATAAAGTCTTGCATTATTTATACTTGTAGTGAAACTTAATAGGATGTATTTGTAAATTTCTATCTGAGTTTATGTTGAAGAGATTTTTATTCATTTGGAAACAGGAATGATTTAAATTGCACCTTTGTACAGCACTTGGAGTATAAATAAAACACTTTGAAATTGCTCGACAGTTTGCTCAAGTCTGCAGAACTGAACTGAAATTATTTTTGTGCTCCGCATGAAGAGATTTGCACTTACAGTGATGGGGAAACAGAAGATGATGCTGGCACAACTTCAGTGCTCCACAATATTTCATACAAAGTGATAATAGTGTGCCTCTACATGTTTTACTGTAGCTACTCTATAGTAATGCTGTACTGTTTATGTACCTGCACTTGTTAAAGGCCATCAACAGAGTTTACTGAAGATGAAGACGTATTGACTAAGCGTAGGTTTTCCCTGATTTAACTGGGATCGATGGATGGGGGCAAGTATGTAATATGAACCATGTCTCACACCACAGTATTTATAGCCTAAGTTAACTTGCAGTGTCTTCAGAGATTTCTATTGGCTATGCATATCTCTGATCTCACTGCAACATCCATTTGTACAGTTTTGAGTATGTTGATCAGAGAAAGCTAAGCTATTAAGGTTGGCCGTGAAATTATACCTAAAGTGGACTGTTGGATCGAATTTTTTTTTTAAGGCACAATATTTTTCTTGAGTGTCTTTAGTATTTAACATTTCATTATTCAGCACCCCTGCTCAGCCCTCACACCTGCCATCAGTGTTGTCAGGTGAGGTTGAATTTCCAGTGCCAATTTCTGTCAGATACTCATGTTCAAAGATTCCTCTGGCTATTAACCAAACGCCAACACTGAGCCTCGCTTGCCAGCTGCAGGATTGGCATCTGGACAGAAATACCCGTGGCAGATATAGGTGTGTGCAGTCAGAGAATCCCTGCTGAACAAAAGCGGCACTGTGGTCCGGATCCCACGGTTTTTGTTTTTTTTATGGTTCACAGAGCAAGACGCCAACATCCTGACCAGTGTCAAGCCAAATCCCACTGCAGAAGTGCAGAAAAGGCAGTTTAGGAACGTACCATAGGTTTCCATCTGTGTTTAGAAGAATTTGCTCTCGTAGTGCAAGTGCTCAAAGAAACAGGTGTCAATCAGGAGACAGAAGTAACTACTAGAAGAGTCAGAAAACAGTATAAGAGGGGTTGATGAAGTCGTTTGTGCTTCTGGGTTCTCGATCCTGCTATAGCCTCAGACTGCTGCAAGACTTTCCATCATCCACCGAGCACTTCTTCACTCGCCGTTTTTCAGTCCCCATGTGTTTATGGACCCATGCAGAACGTCAATAACTAGTTTTATCCTGTCTCCCTCGTCTGATCCCCGAAACTGGTTGCAGCAGATTACTGCCCCTCCCTGAGCCCAGTTCTGCTGGAGTTTTCTTCCTGTTTAAAAAGGAGTTCTTCCTCCTCACTGTCACCAAGTGCTTGCTCATACAGAACTGACTGCAGGGTCTTTCCTTTACAGTATTAAGCACCTTGAGGTGACTGTTGTTGTGAAATGGTACTATTTAAATAAACGTCTTATTGTAGAAAATAAAACAAAGTTGTTTATGATACTAATATTAACACATCTTAGCACATAACATGTTAATAAGCTTCGTATGATAACATAAAAGGGCCTTACTACCTATTACTAATTCACAAGAGCCAAAATGTGAAGTTTCAGAAGCCGAGTGATCAGTGATGACCTGAAAGACACATTCATTACCAGGTGGCGAAAAGCTGGCTCACTTTGTTCACAAGCCAAGTATGTGAGAGGTCTGGGTGGTCTGGGAAGTGAGACATTAACCTTCTCTTGACCCCATAAGAAGAGGATTTGGACTTTAGGTGAGGAATCTGTGTGAAAGGTGAGAGGTCTTTCTCTTTTTACTCACTTTTTACTTTAAACACATGTCTAGATAGTCTGTGTGTAGGCTGGGACCAGAGAGACATTATGGGCTGAAAGAAGCACCAAGCACACCTCACTCAAGTTTCCATCATATGGCTCTGTTGGCCGTCTACTCTGCATATGGAAGTGATGTCATTGTCATAAAGTCCATTCAGAAATAAGGCTCCATTCAGAGACGCTACATGTTGAACCTTCTGTTGACTTATAGTTTTGTATATGGAAATCTTTGCCAAAGTGCCTGTATTTTCTTTCTTCAATCTAAATACTGAACTATAATGCTGCCTATTCATGTCATCACATGCACAGCTTCAGTCACTATGGTGCAGCAATTTGAATGATTTATTATGTTTACATTAATCAGTCCTTCCATAATTCGACTCCACAGATGAGGCTCAGATCTCCTTCAGGGTTGTTTTTATGCTGTACAGCACTTTTGTAATCTAATCACCTGCCTGCTATTTTGACAGGCTTTCAGAGGAACATTATTCATGTTTTAGACATGCAAGGCTTTCACAAAAATTACTGAATGGAACAGCGAGGAACTGTATGACAATTATGCACCCATTTACATCGCAAAGCCACTCGCACTGTTGAAATGGAGCAAGTTGCCTTGATATTAATGAATGAAGCTGAATTTTCTTCATTATTAAACCATTCAATGTGTCAATAGTTTTGGAGACATAGTTGTTTAAATTACTAAAAAATGCTGTATGTTAGCAAAAAATGTTACTGTCAAATTTTTGATACATGCAAAGATGTTTCCATAAAGTCACAGAGAAAGGAAGGTACACTCTGTCACTTCTAAGGTTTTATATATCAAATGTGAGGCCATCTGCCCAACAGCTAAAGGTTGGCCCAAACTGGTTAATGCAACAGGACAATGATCCCAAGCACAGCAGAAAATCTACAAAAAAAATGAAAAATAGGAGAATCAAAGTGCCTCATTGGCCCAATGTCCAGACTTCAACCTGACTGAAATGCCGTGGACTTTAAGAGAGCTGCTCAGCAATGAATGCAAGCAAGCCTCAATGAACTGAAACAAAATTGTAAAGACGAGTGGGCTAAAATTCCTCCAAAACCATGTTAGAAAAATCGTTACTTCATTATCGCTGCTAAAAGTGGTTCTTCTGAGTTTTGGGGTATACGTCTGCGTTTTGCTTTCTGCTTCTACACTTTGGTTTAGTTTTTGTTAAATAAATCCAGTGTAATATGTTGTGTTGCTGTTAGTCTGAGGGTATCTTTACCTAATTTTAAGACCTTATAAAGACTATTGTTTTGTTTTTGTTTTTTTCAGTATGTCCTGATGTACAAAACCTTAGAGATAACAGAGAGTATACTTCCACTTTTTCTTGCCCATGGATGTGTGAAATATCAGAAGAATATGTAAAATCAAGGAATTTTGAGAAAATAGTTTAAGTCTATGCATATACTTTAAAATTATGACAGTGATCACAAATCAGTCCAGAACAGCTGGCCCAGCTTGTACATATAATGCATGTTCCACGGGTCATGAGTCAATGTCCAATCTGGTAATCTCCCTCTCTTTGCTTCTCTCTGTTAAGTGTTAATGTACTTTAAGAGGCCAATTATTCACTTAGTGTGTGCACACCTCGGGTGCATCTGCCAGTAAGTGGGGGAGGGTCTGGAGAGCACAAACAGAGCTGGTGAGAGGAGGGACGCCTTAGACCTGAGCGTATATTAGACCCTCGTAATCAGGTTAGGTTCCCCATTTCAGAACATCCGCTTTACCGTCTTCATCTTCCTGCTGGGTCTCAAAAGCACTTTTGGGCTCTCCTTCTTTTAGGTCCAGTATGGTGGGACGACTACTTCTTCAGAGTGCAGTGATCCTTTGGCTGGTGCAGGCAGCACACACAGGGGGTGAGTGTCTCAAGTGCAGAGGTCACATCTAAAATAATGTGATAATCACGGTCTTGTGGATGTTTAACATTAGATGTGCATTTATTTGTGTGGGATTTTTGCTTTTATGACTGAGGCCATGTGTCACTGTTACCAATTCAAAACACAGTAAGTGCCTTGTTTTATAGACAAGCCATGTTAGGATCAATGTACATGTATAGAAGGTGCATGAATTAACCACTTAGACTGTATAGACTGCTCAAAAACATAAAGGGAACACTTAAATTACACATTAGACATCTTAATGTATGAAATATTAATGTTGAAAAATGTAATGACAAAACAGCGTAACAATGGTCAGTGGAAACCATAATCATCCAACCTTTGAGGGTTTAATTCAATATAATCCCAAAGCTTAAATGTGCGGAAAAAGTTTGACAATTAAATATTTAGCTTAATAATTTGAGGAGATAATACAAAAAAAGCCATTTCTGAAATCATTCCAGAATAAAAGAAAAGAAAGAAACAGTGCACATGTATTTATGCATTCTGCAAGACTCCCACAATGTCTTGGCTGCACTCCCAAAAATCTCAGGAGTCATGTTATCTGGACTCCACGTAGTTCAGATAACAGGAAGCAGAAATGACATGAACGTCTTTCTGTCGGTCAGGTTTGCCTGCCAAATTTCAAACAATCATGTCAAACTGAAACATGAGAAAGACGAGCGGTAAGCCTCTCATGTGCGGTCGGCCCTCTACCGACTATGCTGCGAGGGAGCTGCGTATTCCTTTTTCTCTTTACTCCCAGCCTCAGTTTGTGAAATCAAAGTCAGCTTGGCTGCTGTAGCAGCGGAGGTCTAAATTTAACATCCTTCTGTGAGAAAGAATGAGAATAGTTTTACCCCCCCCCAACACAGTCACTCCATTGGCTTGAGCAGAGTCTTTCCAACAGCGTTCCTCACAGCACTAACCCATCACAAGTGGAAGTATAATAAAAAATAAAGTCTGAGTCCAGTATAGAGAGTGGGATTAAACTTAATCAAACATCAATGTAAAAAAAAAAAAATCAGCTTTTTAAAAACTTTTTTGGGGATCCTAAAATGTAAATATAAGGAGGAAAACAGAATAATTCAAAATCTATCTGCTAATACTTTTTAATTTATATTTAACTAAAAATATCTAAAGCTACCAGTGCACACATGTTTACGTGGGAATTACAAAGAAATCAAACCCCTCTTCAACAACATGTAAAGTACATATTTCTTAAAATTACTTAAAGTAAACTGGCTCCAAAATTATATTTTAAAATAAGTTAAAAAGTGAAATAAGTAAAAAATATGTTTGCTTGTTTCATATCTGATATTGACTTTCTCCCGTCAGAGTAATGTTTATCTGTACAGTCAGTTTTATACAACACAATATATAATATAGGACATAATATATATGACAGTGCAGTCACATATATTAGGTTTGGATTAACTGCGGGTGAACTGAATATAAATATGTGCATAGACATGCACAGGACAGCTCTAGTGAGTTATGTAAACATCTGCAGCGAGTGTGTCTCATCTCTGAAGTGATAAGGAAATTACAAATTGGCTGAATTTGCTCTCTAACTTTATCTGATGCATCATTATGATGCAAAATAAAGAACTGAAAACAATTTTTTAAAATATGAGGAGTAAATAAAATGAATGTGTTCAGCTAAATGCTTTTTCTTCCTAACTGTTATTAATTTTAAATTGGCCATTTACACTCACTGTGTTGTGTTTAAGGTCACGGTGCTGCAGGTGGAGTACCCAATGGGCCACAGCTTAACGGTGAATCCATCACATCCTCTTCACCTTTCTGTCAATGAGAAAAGCCTTCATTGCATTTGTGACTTTGTTCCCCATACTGTAAGCCACGGCTTCGGTTCACAGTCTCGCACTCTTTATTTCTAGGAAGGAAACCGCAGAATGCTGGAGGTGTCCGAACAATGCTGATGCCATCAAAAGGTAAATGAACTTCACAGCTTCAAAACCACAAACTCAACTGTTTGCCAGATTTTGAGGTTAGTGTCCTCGTCATCTTTTTTGTAAGGTGTGGGCCGGGCAATGGGGCCACAAACTGGATATCCTACAAAAGGAGTCGGTCAGTGATTACACAATGTGAATATTAATTAAATCTGCCTAGCAGCTTTAACTGATTTCAGAATGTAATTTTACTGCTCTTACACTCAGGTTACAGGCCAGCAGTTGGTGTTTTAGGTCCAAATGGTAAATCTATTTCCATAAAACTGTTGTGCACATTTACCAAAATCTCAGTACTTGCAACCTGTGACTCATAACATACAAATCTTCAAGGCTATGGTGCACCTGCTGGTATGGCCAAGGGATTGGGGACAAAAGGTAAGGACACCTGTGTTCACTTAAATCAGTTTATAAACCTAATAAATATGCCGAGTATTGTTGTTGTTGCTGTTATTTTGTTGTTTGTTTGTTTGTTTTTAAAAAATATTTTTGTATTTTAAGGCTATGGATCAGAAGCCAGTGTGTCAAACGGACAAAGTGGCAAACCACAGGGTGAGTATTCCACCAAAGCACGCCAAAAAACGTTTTCAGGTTACTTGAAGCGTTGCAGTCAGAGCTTTCTGAAGGACCAAACCCAAACTTGATATTTGTGCATAATTTTGAGACTATACAAAAAAAGCAGCGCTTTCTTTTTTATTTTACCATTTTAAATTGTTGCTCTTCATTGAAGCACATTCTGTAGTTAAGATGCATTGCAGAATCATAGCTGTGCACTAACACTGGATCTCTGTTTGCATCATGTTTCTAACTCAGGGGGACATCCCGCAGTTTCATCCCACCAAAATGGAGCTAACTCTAATGGTAGATACAGCATATTGAAGGCATTTCTCCATGTTTAAAGTCCACTCAGTGACTCATTCCCATCATAAAATCACTGTGTGAATTTCTTTGTTGCAGGATATGGTGTTAAAGCCGGTCCAACAAATGGACAGCAAACAAAAGGTGCTACGATACATGTGTTATAATTAAGACTCATGAATGCTCGCACAGCTACACTGAATGACGATATGGTTCAATATGTTCAATTTGCTCTGTTTACAGGCTATGGCGCTCAAGTTGGCAGATATGGATGGCAAGGACCTAATGGCAATGGTACTGTAGAGATGATGTTAGTTACACCTGTGCAGAGTAATGGGAAACAGTTAAATAGCTCTGCTCTACTTTTATAAAACTTAGATTTTTTTTCCCCACTTTTGTTAACATCTTGAATTGAAGCCCTCTTGTGAGCTGTGGCGGTTGCAGAACAGATTAACAAAATCTTTGGAATGTTAACTTTATTGGCATTTGTCCTAGTGACGTGCATGATGAGTGTATGTGTTTGATTTTAAAAGTGCAATAATATCATGATTTCTATGTTATGTATCCAGCATTTTGTTTTACTATGTTCCTGACAATAGTTTATAAAAGGTTTCATGATCAGTTAAGAACGTGTTATGTTGCTTATTTGTAGGTAATGCAGCAGCTGCACATGAAACAAAAGGTAATGGTAAGGTCATGTGAAAATGTCCTGAAAAATTAAGTACACCTTAATTTCTTAATTACCGTCTTAATTCCTATGAAAGCAGACAGGGTGTACATAATTTTTCAAAGGGCTGTCATGTGAAGACTTTTTCATTTTTCTTGTATAGTGTATAAATTTGGGTGCTGGTAAAATAACCTGGTTGTGTATTATAAAAACATAATGTTTTCAAATCGGCCCGGCTCATGATTAGCTGGAGTAAATATAACAATTCTCATACTCGTGTTCTCATATTTAGTGTACAGGATCCAAATAAACTAAGACCCTCACATCTGTTGCAGGTTATAGTGCTGGTTCTACTGGAAATGTGCCTAACACCAAAGGTATTATTTGCCAAAAACGAACTACTATACAGTAAATAAAGTTTTTTAAAAACAAAAAAGAAAAGAAATTAAATTGTTTCACAGTTTTGTATATAATAATCATTCTTTAGGTCATGGAGCTGCAGGTAGTCCATTGACTCGCTATGGGGCAAGACCAAATGGTAAGAGAAGGTCATTTGGGAATAGGCTGCTGGATTATTTGACTTTTAAAAGAACAAATATATTTTAAACACTCCTATATTTAACAGGCCAAGGAGGAGCTGGAAGTAAACCCATGAAGGGGTATGGCCATCCACCTTATGGGGCAGGTAACACATCTTCTGCTGCTTTGTTGTACACAAATATTAGGACTGTCACTTTGATATAACATCTAAATATCCGCGATTGCAGAACCGGGTATGGGAGCCTTCAGAAGTCTGGGAATACCTCCGTTTGCTGGCAGTTATAAAGGTTATGGAGCTCAGCCCATAGCAGGTGAGTCACACTGCAGGTAGACGTCACCTATTGAATCCCACAGGTGTGTTTGGGTAATATACTCATTAACTGTTTTTAGGCTACAATGGTGGCTATGGCCGTGCTGGTTTGAGTCTGGGACCTCGGCATGGAAATGGGTGGATGAAGGGACCAAAGCAAGGTAGGACAAGGATTGCTGCCAAGTGATGTGTTCATCAGTACAGCTCAACATGATTGAACTCATGCTGCAATGTTAAAAAATGTAGGCTATGGTGCTGCAGCTGCTGTTCCCAACGGACAAGGGTCAAACGCCAATGGTAAAGATCACATAGTGAATATTGGTATATATGGCATGCTTTAAAATAGAATAAGTTCTACAATCATTGTCTTATCAAATTTTAAGGTTATGCTGGAGCCAGAGCACCTTTCAGAAGTGGAGTCATGTTGAATGGTAGGTTAACATGCAAGAATCCATATAGAGATTTTATTAATACAGTTATTATTGTTACTATAGTGTAAGTTAAATATAATATTTCTGCTTGTGAAATTTTCAGAAATGTGACTATAATTTAAATGAAAGGGTCTGTGCGTGAAACACAGATGAGATTTCTGAACAACATTCATTTTTCTCTTATAGGGTTTGGCAGCGTTCCTAATGGGTATGGTGCCAAACCCAACGGTGAGACTATGTCTTCTTTTTCACATTTATTTATGATTCAAAATGTTGGCGCACATCTTAAATCTCGATTAAAATACAACCTCATTTGTTTACATTGATTTTTCACAGGATACGGAAGCTACAGCGCAGGCGCAGTAAGACCCCAACCAGGTAATACATGCGCTGCAAGCATATCACAAAATAAATGTGGTTAAATGATGTTTGGACGTTTCCATAATGATGTATTTGATCTCAAGGTTATGGAAAAGAAGCTGCTCCCAATGGATATGGACTTAAACCCAGTGCACTGGGTTTATTTTTTGTTATGGTGCTATGTAGTAAATATTTCTGGTTTAATGTGATATTGATATAATATTATGTCTGACCAAGGTTATGGAGCTGCAGCAGGCCCCGGAGCTTATCCAGTCAAAGGATACACAGCCAAACCCAATGGTAACAGCTTATTAAAAGCTAATCGTTGTTTATAATTTGTTTATTAAAATCCATCCATCCATCCTCTTCCGCTTATCTTGTTGTCCTGTAATTTTTAATATATATTTTCAGTTTTCCATAAATACCCACCTTGCTTACTACTTGTTAAATTCACTAGGTCACAGAGTCAGAAATGCTGCACTTGGTGGATATGGAGGGAAACCTTCTGGTAAGGTTTAGTTATCAGATTCCAAATTTATATTTGAAACTTGAGCAGCTAGACTCAATCTTTAATGCTGTTGTGATTGTGATGCTGCAGGGTACGGCAGGTCAAAACCTCAAAAAAAGACTAAAGGATTTGGAGCGGTGTCACCAAGTGAAGGTGAAGAAAACACTTGCATACAGTGCACATACAGTGTTTGTCTGGACTGAACAACTGAGTCGTGTCGTCACAAAACAAATTTATTTTTGCAACTGTTGAAGGCCAGTCATGTGTTCTAATGTCTGCAGAGTTTAAACATTGTGTTTCACAGGGTATGGTGGTTCTGCTGGTGTACCTAATGGACAGTTGCCTGAAGAAGCTAATGCAGGTAAGTATTCCAGCGCATGCATGTGTTTGGTGCCAGCTTTAGATCACATAACCTGACTGTCATTAGATAATTCTGCAAGAGTGCTTCTGTAAGTGTAGGATGTGTACATTTGAATCTTTTAACTTATACTCTTGGGGGATCTCCAAATGATTTTCACAGGCTACAACAGGCTGCTGAATACAAAGGGCCGAGCTGGAAAAGGTGCAGGTGAATTCAATGGAAAGGGCCTTAAAGGTGGAGTTCTTTCTCCTGAGCAGCCAAGCGCAGCACCGTTGGAGGGTCTTTCACTCCAACAAGCAATAACTCGCGGTGCAGTGCCTTTCGCCCCTCAACCGACTAGCGGTGGCCGCGTTCTGGTGACAAAGGAAAAATACCCAAAGCTGCTTTCTCCTTTTCCACAAGAAAAAAGCTACAAACAAACACAGATGCTCCCTCAAGTTACACCAGAACCACTGCCAGCACTTCCTGCCAAAGACCTAAAACCTGCAACCATGGGTCCACAGTTCAAAGGAGAGAAGGTAGCCGCAGCCGGGCCTGTGCAAGAGGTTCCCCGGAGTAAACCACCAGCAGAGCCGGCAGCAGTCCTTCCAGAAGGCAAGTACCATTAACAGAAACTGTTCATTAACAGTGTTGACACTATCTCCAATATAATCTCTCTATAATCTCCAATATGTAATATTACTATTAGTGCATCCTGGTAAGTATCTGCAGAGCTTCAAGTAAAAGTATTTTTCCCCATACAAGATTAAATGACCATTTAAAATTTTTTTTGAATAGCTTACTCATAGCTCGTTGCCATCTATTAGGAGCAAGGAAAATATTCTCCTCCTTCATTGTTTTTTTGTTTTCTTTTTTTAAATAACCATAAAATCAGTGAATGAACCAACTGTAAGTGTGACCAGAACAAGCAAATATCAAACATCAGCCCAAGGCAGAACTGGACAACCTCGGTGTCAAAATTACCCTGCAGGAGAAACCAGGGCAACAATGTTCACTCTGACTTGCCTGTGACATATTGGTAGTTTAATTCAAAGTAGGCTCAGTAAACATTTACAGACAATCCAGATCATTAAGGTGACAAAATACAATTTGAGTTGTTAGTTTAAGAATGAATTCTGACCCCTGGTCCTGGTTATAACTGTTCTAAACACTATTGTTGATGTGTCTTTCAGAGAATGGGAGACCTTCAGTCTCCAAAGGACAGGGAGCTAAACCAGCCAAACCTGGTAAACATTCCTCTTTTTTCTTTGAGCAATAGAAACAGGGCCCAGTCCCAGTTCCAATCTGTGATGGTGCAAACTTGAGCTCAATCAATGCAAGATTTTTAAGCTGCTAATAAATGATAGTTATTTTACTTAGTTATATTATTGACATGTTTATATGTGTATACATTTACCAGCCAAGGTACACCTTTCTAGTGCCAGGTTGGACCTGAGATTCAGTGAGGTGAAACACACCCACAATCTGAGTCTCCTGTTGCACCACATCCCAAAGGTGCTCTATATTCGACTGAGATCTTGTGACTGTGGAGGCCGTTTGAACAGTGAACTTGTTGCCATGTTCAACAAACCCGTTTGAGATGATTTGACTTTTGCAACATGGCGGATTATCTTGCTGGAATCAGCCATCAGATGATGGGTACAGGATGGTCATCAAGGGATGGAAATGGTCAACAACAATACTGAACTAGGCTTTAAACAATGCTCAGTTGGTACTGTCACCCAAAGTGTGCTAAGAAAATACCCCCCACATCATTAAACCACCAGCAGCCTGAACCGCTTGACACAAGGCACAAAGTCTGACCCTAACACCTGAATGTGGCAGCAGAAATTGAGATTCATCAGACCAAGCAGCATTTTTCCAGTTTTTATCGTCCAATTTTGGTGAGTCTATGTAAACTGTAGTCTCAGTTTCCTGTTCTTAGCTGACAGGACTGGCACCTGCTCTTCTGCTGCTAAAGCCTATCTGGTTCAAGGTTCAACAGATTGTGTGCTCGGGATTTTTGAGTTACTGTTGCCTCCCTATCAGCTTGAAGCAGTATGCCAGTATGAGCCAAATGTTATTGGCCAGCTGATACATCAGTTCGGCTCTAACACAGTCATGTTAACCTCTGAATCAATTCTGAATGAAATGTAATAACTTTGGTTTCATCGTCAGCTCTAAAAGCATTTTAGCATCAACCACCATGCCAGAAAGTAGGAACAGCCAAAGGCAAATTAGAGCGATACTGCTCTTGTTACTGGTGATCCTCTTATATTAATACAAACTCTGCCTGCTTGCCAGGTTCCTCAAGTCTAATGTTAATATACAGTATGGTTGTTGTCTGTGTTACAGACTGTGGACCATCAGGAGTACCAAACGGACAATGGATGAAAATTCCTAGACCTGGTAAACTGAAAATGCCATTTTGTAGTACCGGTGTGTCCTAATATGATTATCATATACCAGAGATGGACAACTCCAGGCCTCGAGGGCCGGCGTTCTGCAGGTTTTAGATGTGTTATTAAACCAACACACCTGAATCACCTACTCAGTATGCAGTCAAGTTCTCCAGAGTCCTGCTAATGACTTCTATAGGTGATTTAGGTGTGTTGGATCAGGAACACATCTAAAACTTGCAGGACGCTGGCCCTCGAGGCCTGGAGTTATCCATTCCTGTCATATACTATGTTCAAAGGCGTGGTGACATTATTGCCTCACAGCAAGAAGGTCCTGGGTTCGACTCCACCTTGAGCTGTTTTCCCTGTGTTTGTGTGGGTTTTCTCTGGGTACTCCGGGTTTCTTCCCTCAATCCAAAAACATGGAGTTAGTGGAATTAGGTTAATTGCCTGTTAATTGCAGGACTAAGATCTGCCTTTCTTACTGCAGCCACTTAACACATTAAGAGTTTTTGATGTTGTCATTTCAGATTATAATGCAGCTGCTGGAGCATCTATGGGCACGAACACAAAAGGTATGTCTGCAGCAGCAGCTGCCTTTTTGCACAGTTTATTTTGTTTATAAGTGATTTTTGAAATTGCTTTAAGTTTGTGAAATAGGAGCAGGTGCTCAAAACAGAAATGGTGCTAAACCCAGTTGGAAACATGCTGCGTCCCTACAGTCCAGTGTTTGTGTGCAAAATACTGAAAGTGAAGCCATTGTCTTTTTTGCTGGTTTAATGGTGAGATAGTATTATCTCACGCAGGCCACAAAGTCAAGCTGAGTTGTGGTATGAAATGATGGCTCAGTCAGTCTCATACAGCACACAGTATTAAAGGAGCTTTAGCAAGCTGAGAGTTGCTTTACATATGCAAGCCAGTTTGCAACCCAAAGTTGCAATCAGGTATCTGCTGTATTTGATGCCTGCTTTTTAAATTTATTTATTTATTAATTTTGTTCCTTTTTTTTGCTGCAATATAAATTACTGGGCTG
Organism: Bujurquina vittata; assembly: GCA_015106715.1. NCBI lineage: Eukaryota > Metazoa > Chordata > Actinopteri > Cichliformes > Cichlidae > Bujurquina > Bujurquina vittata. The sequence goes on along the minus strand of VUQK01001248.1, from coordinate 10,537 downwards.
TATCCTAATAGAGGCTAAATTGATATTTTTCCTGTGTGCACTTAGGTTATGGGCAAGGAGGTTATCTTGGAGCTGGATATGGGAATGGACATTCATTTGGAGGTGCACTTTAAAAAAATATTGGCTGATTATTTGAGCGTGTAAGCTGAGTAGTTGGGTGAAAAGGAGCATGAAGCAAGTATGGCTCTGTAAGAGTTCATTGAAATGTTGCTGTTTTTTTCAGGAAATGTTGAATTTCTGTTGTGGGATATTAACAACTAACATAGTCTGTACTTTGCTGCAGGGTATGGAAATGGCTACAGTGCTGGTGTACAGCCTGACTATGCAAGTAAGAGCATTTTAGGACATTTAGTTCCGATATTTTGCTTTGCAGCAGTTCATTTTTTGTGTTAAAGTCAACATTTCTCTTTTCTCAGGCCTTGGACAGGGTGTGCCCGCTGCTGATGGCAAATCAGGTTTGGTAATGGGAAATAAATGAGGATGCATAGTTCTAGCTAATTGTAACATAAGGGTGAGTTGCTTGGGAAGGAAAAGAAAATCACATATCTGAGTTTATGGCTAATAACATCATGCATCTCTTTAATACTGTACACAAAACTTTCCTATAAATCCTAACTCAAAGTATTTATTCCTCGTTTTTTATGTCCTGTCTAATTATATGGTCTGCTCATTCTGATTCAGGTATTGGGATTGGCGGGCTGCAGTTTGCAGGGCAACCTGTCGGTACAGGAATTAACACTGCAGGAAAGTATGGTATGTCAGTTATTGTCATGTGACGGCTGAAATTGTGTTTAATAAAGTGTCACAAATATTAAGAGTTGATACACTTGCATTTTGTCTACTTCCTAACTGTGTGTCACATTTTTCTCCAGGTTATGGATTTAGCCCCTATGGCAACGCAGGTGCTGATAAGCCATTTGGAAAATATGGTGTGAACATTTTTTGTTTTGAGCAGTCATTACAACATACAAGTTGCAGAATTTTTGGATTATTTTGTCAATATATTTTTAAAATGTACATAAGTATTCTGACCTTCTGTAAAAACACTTGTAATTTAGCTCATTTCTCTTGATTGCTGCTGAAATGTACACCTTGACTGCACTTCAGAACAGCGAGCAACAATTAGGGATGCGATGATACATTAGCCAAACTTCAGCATTGACTGATTTGTGCCTTGTGTACTGATATCGGTTCAGATTTCACAACTAGAACTTCAATTTGATTCAAAACATCCTTTGAATAGTATAAATTCAACACCCAGGCACACTTGGTGCCAACTCAGGTAGGGATCCTACCTGGATACAATCTAATCATCACTATGATGCAACAAGAAAGGGTTTTGTTCTCATTGGTGCATTTGTCTATCCAGAACCTGATGGGGGGATGAAGATAAACATTTAGCTGTGAAAAGGTTTCACAAAGTCCCTTTCAAGAAGTCATCGTCATTTTAAACAGTTTTCTCTCGATTTGTTCCCAGGATATGGAGGGTTCCCCAATGGTGGACAATTTCTTGGCTTTGGCAGCAGTGGAAATACAGCTGGTAAATATGGTGAGCAATTGCAGTTACTGAGTTGTCTTCACTTTGATTTGGCTAGTAAACATCTAAAACTCCGTCACGATCCTCTAACACCACTAACTTCTCATTATTGCTTTTTGTGCCTTTGTTTCTTCTCTTTGTCTGAAGGTTATGGAAGACTGCCCTATGAAGCTCAACCAGCTCAACTGGACCCTGAAGCAAAATCTACAAGTAAATATGGTAAAAAAATAAAAATAAAATTCAGATAAATGTTTGAAGAATACAACAGATGCATTACCATAAATTTCAGGCTATGATGCTGCTCTGAATAAATTTTCCCCTACTTTTGAAATGAGCTCATGTCATCATTTTTTCTTAATACAGTCATATCCTATACAAAAAGGTTGCCTACGTCGCAGAGCTAGTACAGTCCACAAACACTGGGTGGTGCCCCTCAGCAGGCTTGCAGAAGTCAGCGAATGAGAAGAAAGTTGATGGCTTTTCTTTTTTTAACTAAAAAATTATGCAAAGTTACAAAATACAGCAATGTAAAGGAGTAAAACTGGTTCATTTTAATGTAGGTTTTGAATGTGTTAATTGAGCCTTACTGGTGTAGATTTTAATGAGATCTAAATAGTTCCCCGTTTGACATCTAAAGTGGGCTAAGTGACGCTTGATTGTAGCTTTATAATCAGACATGAAAGCGGTCATGCTCTTCTAAATGCATCTCTCAATGATGAGCCCACTGGACACCACTGTACACAGCATCCATGCATTGTTTATATTGTATTTCATTTATTTCTGATTTTTTTCTTTCAGGTTTGCCTGGGTCACCGAATCAACCTGAACCACTTGAACTGGAACATAGCATAAAATTACCAGGAAAATATGGTGAGATTGAGCAAACATGATGCCACCCTTTGACTGTTATTTATTATTTGGTTTAACTGCCACCTTCATGTCTTCATCCACTGTTAAGGTGGCAGCGAGGTTCCCTACGCACCACAGGCTGTTGGTTTTGGTGCTGAAGCTAAATCTGGGAAATATGGTACAAAATATCTTTTTGTGTGTGTGTGTTTTCTTTTCAATCATTCTGTGTATCTGATTTACCTGTTTAACATGATTGCTTAATAATGACTCCACAGATAATCAGGGAGTTTACCAGTCACAGCCTCTTGAAACTGCAGCCGAAGGTAAAACTGATCACAATTTGTCACTAATTACCTGACCAGTCAGGCTTGAAGCGCACACATAATTTGCTCATTTATCTTCTTTTCGGCTTAAACAGGTACACCCAGTTTAACCTATGAGCCCTGGCCTCTTGAGTCAGATTCGGCTGGAAAACCCTATGGTGCGTCAGGAAAAGAGGTTTCTTTCTCCGAGAGTCACGACACAAATGGACCCTAAAATCACCCGTCATTCATTTATGTTCTTTTCTTTTCACTCTCAGTAAAAGGAGAGGTGCCCACTCCAGCACCTGCAGCAGAAGGTGTGGCGAGGCTCAATGATGGATATGGTGGGTATAAAAGCTATTTTCTGGATCTTTTGCATCTCCACTGTCCTCATTTCACTGTTGATTTTCCTATTTCAGAAAGAGTGGGCTATATAAACGGAAGAGTGCAGCCTCAAGGTAATCCAAAAAGAAAGGAAAAAATAATACTCACATCAAATTGATGTTTCCACACATATTTTTTCATGTATCTTTTCTCCCCTTTTTTGCACTCTGTCATAGTTGCTACATTTCCTGCAGCCCCCACTGTCAGCCCCAACCTGGCCTACCCACCTGTCCCCTCCCATCTCCCTGTAGCCTCCTCCTTCACACCTGATGTGAAGGAGGAGGCTACAGGGAGATGGGAGG
>VUQK01001242.1:4758-19960 GCA_015106715.1 Bujurquina vittata | reverse complement strand
GAACTGATATATTTGTTGGTGGTTTTTTTTTAAAAAAAAAAAAAAAAGGGGGGGGGGGGGGGGGGTTATAACGACGTGCTTCAACCAATGTCTTTTTATTGCTCCCTGCCATTCTCCAAATACTGTATGTGGAGGATGATTTATAGGATGCCAGAATCTACTTAAAATGTTGTTAGTGTGTTTTGGTTTAATAAATGACACTGCAAATCAAGTATTAGATTCACGTTTAAAAGCTCTAAACTGCTTATGTCCCTATCTAAAATGTTCAAATGGCATATCATGTTTGAATTTATTGTGAGCTGGGGATGCTGTGAAACTGCATTGCGCCGTCTCGCCTGTTCTTTTTACAGTAGCAAAGTTAAATCTCAGTTGGTTGAGGAGACGGAAGTTAATTTAGGAAAACTGTAATTTGCATTTAAATCAACTCTTGTGTAAATGAGTAAATCTGTTATACTTCGAAAGAATATGACCTTGGCTTTGGTGTTAATTAGACATACATTTGGAAACTGATGCCCACTGGTACTGCAAAGACTGCAGCAGTGTTTTGCTTGCTGGTTTTTGCACAACATTTCATTTAGTGAGATATCTTTACGCATCTCTTTTGCAGAACAATAAAAACATGGAGGGCTTATCCTCTGCAGTTTGCTGCTTTGCCATGAAACAGCGTGTCTCATTCTTTGGAGAAGTGATAGTCACATTAAGCGAAATTCAAATTAATTAACTGCTGTGGTGTTACTACTACTAACAACCTCAAAGGTCAAAATCCAACATTACATTTGGCATGAATTTTTAAAAAATGTGGTAAAGCATCAAAAACTGATGTGTGTCTTCCCCCTGGGCTTTGAACAAAGGAAATGTCACAAGCTTTTGTTGTGTGTTTGAAATACACAGATTAGATCCAGTGGAAGTGCAGGTCGTTATTGGATTTGCTTTTTTACATCTGGCTCAGTCATTACTGGGAGATTTAGATGAAGACAGATCCTGTCAGGAAAGGCAGCATCATGTAAAAAAACAAACAAAAAAAAAAATCAAATAACCCAAATCTACCCGGCCAGGTGAAATCTGAACAAGTGTTAGTCATTAAATGCACTGCAGGTTTGGTACACAAAGCATAACAGGTGAACAGATAGACAGAGGAGAGGGGGAAATTACTTGGCAACCAGCGCTGTCGTTTTTCCTTTTTTTTCATTTGCAAAAGTACAACCTGCCATGAAATTAGCTTAGAGTTCAGTACGCCGGCAGCTTCAATATTTGCTTAAGTAACACCACGCGTGTGCTGCAGTGTAAATGGCTGCAGATCCTGACATGCAGTGTCAATACATCATGATCAGAAGCAACAACATGTGTTAATTAGGACTAAATACAAACTACCACTGAGGCAGATGGGAGAGGTAATTTATACATTAAAAAAATCTCCTGGATAACAGTGGCTAGATAAGAAGAGATACTGTAATACTTTGTAAAAAGTGCACATCAGTCTGTGTAATGTTTGTCATTTAGGCCTATTTTTGAGCACCACGCTGCCTATTTTGAGGGGTCTTGCTTAATTTGGACCGCTGTAATATTAAGGTCATGATGGCACAGGTGTTGAGTTTTGTGTGAATGCAAAGCGAGGAAGTGTGTTGTCTTTCTGTCCCACTGTGTCATCGTGTCAGATTCTCTCTGATTCAGGCATTCAGCATTTTGTTCGGTGCATCTGTCACTGCTGCTTTGTCTCGCAGGAGAAACAGCGGCAGTAAATAAAACACTGTGGTGGAGTGTTCACCCTGCTGTAAAGCACTGATCATAGAGTTCATTGCAGCACTTTAGAGTGAGTGCAAACATGACTTCTCATCACTGTCTCTTCACTGTTTTGTGAGATGAAGCACTGTTAAAAAAAAAAAAATCCAATTTGTATAGATGTGGTTTCAAAGATTCAAAAGCACATAAGCACATAAGAGGTTTGGATGATGCCTGTTCAACAAATATCAATAAAAAAAGTCAGCTGTTTTATGATGACATGTTTTAGTAATCCAGTGCTGATCCATGAAATATTGAAAGCAGAGGTATGTTGGTGTTGACTTTGATCACTGTTGGTCTTGCCTGTCTTCTGTAGCGCTCCTCTGCTCTCAGGCCAGATCAAAGCCTACAGCAACATGTGTTTCAGGCCAGAGTCTCTCCCAGAACTCACATTCGCCTTGTTCTGCTTATCTACAACAATGATGACTCCTTTAAATTCAGGGTGCTGCACGGACCTCATTAATTTATTTATTAGCCTGCCTCGTGCCGTGTGTCACTCTGAAGTGGGAGCACTGGTGCACCGGGCGCTGACACCGGGACACGAGCTCTGATTTTCGACACTAGTCGGTGAACCAACAGAGACAAGCGATTGCACGCAGGCAAATTAAGCCATGCATTGCAAGGCAGGCTGTTCTCACAGAGCTTTTTTTTTTTTTTTTTTAAGAGCGAGAGCCAGACAGAAGGATTTAAATGACACAGGTGCTGCAAAAATAACTCTTTGAACATGAAATAGCTTGCCTTTTACAATTGTATTTGAAAATACTTTCAAACAGGGTTTAGGCATTCTTCTGCAACACTGCCACATAACTGAAAGACCTTGACTTCTAAAAATGTATGTTTTAAATAAGTGAAAATACATTTAATGATGTGTTCACTGGGATTAAAGAAATGGAGTGTTAATGGCCATACTTGGATAACTGTTGCATACACAAATTTAGCCGAGAATTTACCATTTCTGAGGTCTGAAATCCCCAAGCAGTGCCCCACTTTCTGAATAATTAATATAACTTAATTAATCCATTAATTTGCTCATGGTATGAGAAAAAAGGATCCAGCAAAATATACACACAAAGCAGACTTAGTTGTTATTAAATTGGTATAGCTGAGTTTCACATGTAGCGCTATGGAAGAGAAATGTTTTTGTGTGCTATGTGCATGCATGTGTGGGCATTCAACAAGCTGGCAGACCTCACATTTGCATTTTGCCAACTTTTTCACTGTTTAGTAGACCATCATCTATTATTCTTTGCTTTTTATTCTTATTCTTATTATTCTTTTAGTGATACGCTGCATACCCCAAGGGCATATCTAAATACAGTATTTGCAATAGAAGGAAAGGAGGCATTTTAAATGCACTTTTAAAATCCAACACTGACAGACTACAAATGGGCTGAAAAGATTTTCAAACAAATCTTTCTTTTGAATATTTTACACCATTATACTGCAGCCTTTCAGTGTCACTTTTAATTGTTTCCCTTAATATGAAACTGTGCTGTGTATTTCAGTTTCTCAGAGGTCATGCAAAAGTCTTGTGTCACCCCTCATTTCTCTTTATTTTAGTAGGAAAATAGAAAATAGGTGTGATTCATTGAAACATGTGCAAACATACGCAGGAATACAGAATATAAAGCAATAAAAGAGTATGTGCAGTTCTAACAAGTTTGACAGTCAATATTTCATATGACCACTTTTATTCTTCAACACAACGTAAACTCTCTTAGGAAGCTTCTAATTTCTTTAAGTAGCCTTCAGGAATAGTTCTCCAGGCTTATTGAAGGACATTTAAAGCTCTTCTTTGGATCTTGGCTGCATTTTGCTTCATTGTCTGTCAAGATGATCCATGATTCACAGGTCAGTGTTGAGTGGCTTAACAAACTAAAAGAATTTCCTCTGATCATGGTCATGAATGAGGACTGGATAAAAAATGGTAGAGAAAAAGAGAGCTATTCGATTCCTGCTTTAGCTATCTTAACTATTTTACTAGCTACTATAAAAAATTCAAAAGAAATTCTGGCTCCTCTGATGCAAAATTGAAATGAATGAAAGGTGGTTCAAGACTTTTGCACAGTACTACAAATGAGAGGTGTACCATGGGCTGAACTCATTATATTTGGTGCAGATTGGTTTCACTTTCTTTAAATAGCATAATTACGTGCTGGCCTTACTGCATATATTTTTGGTCACGCACAGGCCTCTGTGTTCTCAATTAGGATTTGTCATTTTACCCTTTAATTTACGATTAGGGATCAAATCAGACTGTGGGTCTCTCCACAACTGCGGCAGCAAACACTGCAATGGCCACAGTCTAAGCCAAGTGGCTTAGCGTGTTCAGAGTCTGGGAAGTGATTGAGAGGAACAAGAGTCCCCGGGGACGGAGCTCTAAGTAAGAGCGATTCTCTCTGCTCTCTCAAAGTATGAACCACCATCACAGTGACCTTCTGCTTGCATGCGGATGAAATTGGATGATTTCTTGCTGGGGCTGAAGAGGAGTGACAGGTGGCTGTGCTTCCAAGCCTGAAGGAGAGCTGGTCTACTCAATCCAGTCCCTGACTCCTGCTATCTAGTCGCGTGCCCTCTTCCTGTGCTGTCATCAGGAAACATCTCACAACATCATCACTTATTAATGGGCAGATATGAAGAGCTATTTTCCAATCTCACTGGACATTTAAGATGTTTCAATATATGCATTGGATTGCTCTAATTTTAAAACTTAAAAAAAAATGCAAACACATTTGTCATTACAACTTTATTATAAGTGGCACGGCTCCTTTACTTCCAGGCATTGGTGTATTTTCAGCTTTTTAAAACATTTTTTGGTAATTAAATGATCAGTTTAGGACACGCAGGTTGTGAAGCGGAAAGTCTTCCACAGAGCATTTCCCTCTCTCTCCCTTTTTGTGCGTTTGATTAGAAAACCCAAAGAACAGAAACTCTAATCTGCGCTGACAAGCTGCTATGCAGCTCGGAGCGCCTTCATTGACCATGACTGGAAGGCTGAATTTGTGTACTCATGCAATGTTTGCCTGAAGTTCTGCATCCAAGTGAGATTAAGAATAATAGTGCTTATAGATTTCAAAACAGAAAATGTGTGCCGTTTCCCTGAAAATAATTCAGAAACCTGTCGTCGACGTGTTTTCCATCATTTGAAATTCATCTCCGCAGAACTGTGCATCACTGAAACATCAGAGGCGCACTTGAGTATTCATGCACACGGAAATGTGCATGAAGGGAAACGTGCAAACGGATACAACCACACACCTACTGCCGCACACATGCATAAACAGTGCTTGAAGAGCAGCTCTTGTTTTGTTCAGGAGTTTAACTCTGCATCCAGGTTGGGATGCGCACTGCATGCCAAATGTTTCATCACTATCATCCATCCAACCGGGTCACCTGAGGCTGCCGACATGCACATAACTGCTTTTCTTTGTGGTTTGCTAATATTGTACAAATGAGTCCTTGAGTATCGTGTTTCTTCAAAGAAACACAGATGAGAAGAACAATGGAGTCACCTCTTTCCTCTGTCATCTTTGTTCTTAATTTGCTCAGCATTGTGGGTGTAAACCAGCTCACGCTGATGTTCTATTCGAGTCAAAATAAAGGAAAAAAAGCTGAAATAATTAATGAATAAAAACCCTCAGGGAGGGCTTTTAAATCTACATAATATCAAACTGTAGCTTTTTCTTTTTTAATAACAAGGCGTATTGGGTTCTGTGATGTATTTCTTGCATGCCTAATTACTGAGATATGAATTATCTTTCGTCCTTTGCAATTTAGTAAATAAATCCTGAGGGAGCTCATTTGAAGCAGGAAATAGGCCATATTTCTAAGTGGAGAAACCACCGTGTGAACAAAGTTCCATAGGGGAAATATGTAACCAAATCAGTCATGTAATGGAGGAAATCAAAGCACCACACAACCTTGTTTACGCAGAGGATGGTTGCAGTCTTTGGTCAGATAAAAATATAACCAGACAACATCTTTCCCACTTTTCTTCAAAACACATCGTACTGCTTTTGCAGAGTTAAATGGAGAGGATTAAGATCAATGAAATAACAACATACTATGTAGTATCCAGAGAATTCAGGGGTGAAGTGATGGAAGAGAGAGGGGTGAGTCCAAAAAGGGTGGACCTGTAGGTTGGTTATTCTGGGTTCTTGCACATACTTGTAGGAGATGGGCAGCCCTGCAGGTACTGCTCTCCCTGGGCCGAGACCACTCCAGACAGACTGCAGTAATTTACATTGACAAAGCTGTCAGAGGAGAGGTGGCCTCCTGCATGGTGATGGATGCTGACCTGGGAGAAAGAAGTGAGAGAGAAAAAGAGGAGTGAAGAGAGGGGGGAGAGAGAATTAAGGGAATTAACAATAACAAATGCATATATATGTGCTGGAATAAAATACTGAGCACCCACAGGGGAAGATATTTAGCAATACAATAAGGAGATTTTCACGAGACTGAATTCTAACTTGTACAAGTCCATAAAACCTTAGTTTGCCATACATTTTATTTGTGTGTATGTGTGTGTGTGTGTGTGTGTGTGTGTGTGTGTGTGCGTGCGTGCGTGCGTGTGTGTGTGTGTGTGTGTGTGTGTGCGTGTGTGTGTGTGTGTGTGTGTGTGTGAAAAGAAAAAAGAGAGTGATAGATAGGAAAGTGTTGACTGGCTCCTGGATAATCAATCAAACAAACAGAAAAAGAAGTGTGTATGCACAGGTGTGTTCACAGTCACATATCACACAACGGAATGTACATTCACAAATACACTTACACACACACACACACACACACACACAGTCCCACAAAAGCAGGCAAAGCTCTTTGATTGCTTGCATTCACCATATCCAAAGGCTTTTCTGAATGTATGCAGGTGGTCCAACACTGAGTCCAACTGTCAAATTCATTTTGCAGGCTTCAGGTCGCTAATCCTACATGTTTGGTTAAATATAAAACATTACAATAAACACAGATGGATTTTTCTTCTCTTGTTTTCCCTCCAAGTACTGACTAGTCAAAATTTACTACACTCACATCAGTGCAAGTCTTGAACCAGCCTTGTTTATATTTTACTTCCAAGGAATCAGACTTTCTTGTAATATTTAAAGTGGACTTGAGCAACAGTTCAAGCTTTTTGAAGTTCTTTCAAAGTTTTTATTCGGACATTGGGTGCTTCTTTATTCATTTTCAGTCCGGTCCTTTTAATTGATCAATTTCTGATGAATGTTTTTATGTTGTTTCTTAAGCCGCTTAACATATACCTATGAATTATTCAAGCATACAAAGGTACCTAACTCAAGGCATAAACCAGTGTCATCTTTACACGTAACAGACAACTTCACAAAGAATAAATTTGACGTTTTATCTTTAGACACTTTTTTTTTACCAGCAGTGCATCTCAAAAGACACAAAATGACAGTTTGACAGGCATAAAATTGTATTTTTGCACAAAAACACAAAGCGCTATCACCTGAAAACCTGTGATATCTCAGCACAGTGTTCTGGAAGTCATTTCCGAAAATCTCAAAGTGATCTGATGCAGGACCTGTGAGATGCATCTGTCCAGCCAGTTGATCCAGTTACTGTTCACTGAAGCCTCATCAGAAATGGTCTCATGGGAAGGTGGCTGTCAAGAAGCCATTCTTAAGGAAAGGAAACAGGGAGAAAAGGCTGAGGTATGCAAAGTTACACAAGATCTGAACTGAAAATCAGTGGCAACAGATCTTATGGCGAGACGAATCCCTAAATTTACATTTTTGCTTGAAATTTTCATTAATCTGTAAAGGGGAGGTTACAACAGTGAGTGTCTACAGGTATCTGTAAAACCCGATGGAGAGTCTGTCAGGGTTTGGGACTGCATTTCAGCCAGTGGTTTTGAGGATCTTGGAAATTGGTGGAATTATGAATGGAGATTTTGATCTACCATGCAATACCATCTGGAAATTGTCTGGCAATGGCTTCATTTTTCAGCATGACAGTGATCCCAAACAGACTGCCAATGCAGTAAAAACAAACAATGGAACGCTATCAGTCATGGATACAGCCTCATCATTATTGAAGGAGTGTGGGATCATCTTAACAGAGAAAATAAACAAAATTCAGCCAACATCCAAAGAAGAGCTTTGAACATCCTTGAGGAAGGCGAAGAACTATTCCTGAAGACTACAGGCAGCCTCAGAGAGTTCAGGCTATGTTGAGGAACAAAGCTGGTCACACCAAATATTGACTTTGAAGCTCATTAGGATTCTGCAAACTCTGCTTTTGCCTTATATGCTGTATTTACATGTATGTGGGCATGTTTCAATAAATTACTGCACCTATTCCCGTTTCCTTAACAAAAAATAAATAAATGGGGGTGGCTCAAGACTTTTGCACAGTACTGCGTATGCAATGTGTTATTTTACTATTTTTCCACATTATATTTCCTACATTCAAGAATAAATAGTCAAACTAAACTGGCCTTTCTAATTCAAGTCTATACCTCTCACAACTTTATTATGCTTCTTTTTATTGGTTGACGCTTTTGGTCCATTTGAAAAAGCAAATGTGTGGCTGCTACCCCTCGGTGGATCTTATTCAAAGTAATTATGTGTGCATGTGTCTCTGTACATGTAATTCTGTGCAAAGCAACCACCTGTTTGATGTAGCCACTGTTGTGCAGTAATTAGTTTTTGGTGTTTCACTGCCTCTTGGGAACTTGGTCATACATGCAGCGAATGTTATCACGTGCACTTTTGTCAAGTAAGAAGTATTGTTATTCATCATCTTGAGTAAGTGTACCTTCTGGTTCACTTGGCATTGTAATTCATTAAATAGTGAGGCTACAATGATTGTAAAGGGGATAAAAGCAAAGAGAATAAAAAACTGTGGCTCGTGTACACCGTTCAAGGGGAAGGAGTGCCCATGGGAATTTCATCAGATATTTCAAACTTATATAAGACTATTACTCTGAAAGGGGAGGTGAAGGTGCACAGGTGTGGGGAGCAAGGTGTCTACAAGTAGACATCCACATAAAACTTCCAGGCAACTTGTGAGATTTTATTTTCCAACTCTGAGCAGAATTAAAGCCAGCAGTGACATATTTTATGCTAGAACACCAAGAAAGACAACAGTCTCAAGACACCAATACCTTTGGATAACAAAATATCTTTTCATCAGGTAAATGGAGATTTGGAAAACATTTTGGTAACAAAAAACAAAAAGAAAAAAATTGGTCACTAAAAGCTAAAAGAGTCACAAATAACATGTTTTAAAGACAGAGCTAAATGTAAGAATGCAGGCTTTTGTCAAAATGCTGACAGTAGTCATCGCTGAATAATAATGTCCTTGCCTACACTGTGCTCACCTGGGGGAGGAAATTTCTAAAGCATAATTAACTACAGTATATGCAGTGTCCACTGTTCCTTAGAGACAGAAAACATCAAGACTTTCAATTTAAATGATACAGATTCTATGGCCGAGCAAAGCACTGTGGTACGGTGAGTGGGAGTGAATGGCGTGGGTTTGAAGTGCTTACAGACCAGCTTACAGACATTGTTATGTTCCTATGATCTCCCATTTTGTTCCGTTCTGCACTAACTTCTTCGATGGAAGCCGAACCAGAAGAAAAACATTTGAGGCCAAAGTTTGCCTGGTTCCACACAAATGTCTGTGATCTATACCTGCTGGATCATGGAAAAAAGTTGTCCTAAAAAATGATTTTTAAAAATGCTAAAAACAAACAATTAAACGCATTTCTGTGCACCCAGTACACCTCAGATCTTTAGTCCATCTGTGGATATTGCCACCTACAGAAATACTCTATATTGTGATGATTCTGCAGTGGTTTGATGTTTACTGTAAGTCATGGGGAGGAGGAAGAGTACAGAGCACTGGTGGATGATTTGGTGGAGTGGACGGGGAAGAATCATTTGCTTCTGAATGTGAATCAAACCAGAGAGATGGTCGTGGACATCAGAAGGAAGAGGACGACTACATGACCCATCTATTTTTGAGCAGGATGTCAGTGCGCTGGAATACAAGACCCTGGGCAACAAGCTGAACTGGAAGACCAACAGCTGTACAGTATATTGCGAGGAGATGAGCAGGCTCTGTTTCCTGAGAAGCTGATGTCAATCATTGTGTGGAGCAAAATTACGGCAATTTTCTCTCACTCAGTTATGGCGAACTCTGTGTACTTTGCTGTAGTCTGCTGGGTGAGCAGGATGGGAAAGCAGATCTTTCATGTCACATGCCATCACACTTTATAATACAATATATCTACCTGCCAAACAGGCATCTGCCAGACCTTATTTTTTGTGCTTTTATTTATATTATTTGTTTTTTCATTTTTTCAGAATAATTTCTTGCTCTCATTCATAATAAAGATTAGCTACAGCATCAACGCTGTCCAAAAAGACCTGCAGATTTGAAGATGCTAAAGTCACTGAGATCCCTAGCTTGCCTATTTTTAGGTTGTTGCCAATGAAACCAATGTCATTCTCTTCCCCTTTCAGTGTTACTTTTTTTTTCTTGTCATGATCAATGTATGCCAGCCGGCCTTTGCAGCCTTATCAAATAAGTGCTGTTCGTATTCATGCATTCATTCATTCATTGTGAGATGTTTGTTAAATTAACCTTCATGACCAACGTGCCAATTATGTATACTTCGTGTTGTAGGACAAACCACAACTACATCTTACTACAAATCACCTGCACATTTCAGCTTAATCTTTATTATTTAAGAAATGTGATAGCGGGTTTTATATGTCATTGGTCTGTTTATTTAATAACAAGTAGTGTCTTGAGTTTCCAGTTAAGGTCAAGGAAGCTCCTTGATACAACCAGAAGTACTACTACATTGTCCAGTGTTCTCAGTGCTTGCACTCATGTCTTTGCTTCACACCTTTCCCCAGAATGGCAAAGGTTCACTCTGCTCTCTGCAGTTTTGCCATTTTTGGTTGGAAATCTGTAGTTAAGTTGCTTAAAAACAATATTAAATTCACTGTAGTAACACTGTTTAGCTTTAAAGTGCCCAAACCAGATAGGTTAATGCATGAAATTGGTAACTAAGGGAGGAACGTGTTGAAGTGGTGTGTGACACAGGGCTGCACTGTTGAATGCAATGCTGAGACCGTGTTTGTCACCATGGAGCATTCAGTGACTTTAGCTAACAGCATAGCACTTGTACTCTAATGAACACAAAAGCACCTCTGAAAGTTTCTCCACCACTGAACACGGCCGAATACAGAGGGTTAGCTCTTTTCTTACTTTGCTGAAAGAAAATGTGTTACAGTCTATATATAATTTCTTGTCATGTACTGTTTTTTGTTGTTGTTAATTTACTCTACACAAATATATTTGCTTTTGCTTCACACCTGCACTGAGCACCTGCACCAAAAAAAGTGTGCAAAAGTCCTCAGGCACATTCCTATAAAGTGCATCTTTCTGTTTTAAACAGTACTGCACAGACAGAACTATTCTATGTATCTTCTTGATATCAAATTTAAGCACTTCATTTTTAATTACATAGACAAAAGTACTGAGCCGCACCTCTTAATCATTTCATTCAGGTGTTTTCATCTCATGGCCACAGGTGTTTAAATCAAGCACCTTGCCAAGCAGTCTGCCTTTTCACACATTTGTGAAAGAATAGGTGCTAAAGAACTCGCTGAATTTACCATTTACCATTGCCGCAAGTCAGTTTGTGAAATTTCTTCCCTCCTAGATATTCAATGATCAATGGTAAGTGGGATTATTGCAAAGTGGAAAGGTTTAGGAACCACAGCAACTCAGTGAAGTTACAGTGCTGAGGAACAAAGTGCATAAAAGTCACCAATGATGACTCAGTGGCTGCAGAGTTTCAAACGTATTAAAATCAGTGCTAAAACAGAGCTGAGAGCTTCATGGCATTGGTTTCCATGCTCCTGTAAGTGTAATTTGTAGATGTCTCAGTAACTTTGCCCATTTAGTGTTAATGCATCAGACAGACACCACAAAAAGTTTCACAGGCGACTGTAATATTGTCAGCGTACACACCTTTCTGGCATTTACTAGCTGCAAGTCCTTGCTCCCCGTGTGGTAAGCTTAGAGTTTACAACTGTTGTGCTATGCAACAAATCAACATAGTAACATTTCCCACATTATCGAGTAAGTCACTGCTTGAGTCAGCTTGACGTCTTCATGTTTGCATGGCACTGACACATGTGCTGGATTTAGATATGTAAAACAGAGGGGGAATCTATATAAAGTTAAAAGAAAAAAGTATATTTCTGCAATGCAAGTGATGCATTTGGCTAGGAGTGGTGTTCTATCTACAGGCCTAGACAATCATAGGAAGAATAATGACGGTAATCACTATTAGGCCCCATGGAGATACTTGTTTACAGTTATTAGTCAGTTCACCATTCTGGTCGGCATGCTCCACATTATTAATGTGTGTGTGTGTGTGTGAAGGACAGAGATTAATTATTGTGGGCTAAATGTCTACTACTGAATGCCATTTTAGTTTAACCCTCATCTTACTGACTGAGCCGCTGCAGACACCAGAGGTAAAAATAAATAAATAAATTCTTACAGGTGTTTATTTTTCTATAATTCTAATCAAAAGCACTCAATTCCGCCTGTGTACACTGCCAAAAAAACACTTTTTAATAAGAGTTTAGCATCAAGGCAGCTAAACTTCTGGGAGATTGATCTGGTTAAGTATCAGTGGGGCTTGTTCATCAGATCATGACCCGACATTGCCACGCATGAGTCCTGTTTTGATGCTGCAATTTAATTTTGTATTCAGCCCTTTCTAGGTTGATCATTTTCATTTCCATCAAACGATGTGGCATCCTTTTCATTCCTAACACATTGCACAGTCTAAACTCCACATCCACAAGTGTACAGTGATCAACACGAAAACGCAGACCGGTGAATTTCTCCACTGGGGACCCTGTTTCGAAAACGCATCGTTTTCACTCTGTTCTCATGTAAACGGGAGGCCGAAACGCACCGAAATGACGCCGTTTTCATTTTGAAATGATGTCGTGTAAACGGGGCCTCAGTAGAGCCTCTACTCTTCCATATTAATGAAGCCAGTTGACTTGGTTTGGGCATCTGACAGGATACCTTCTGGAAGCCTCTTATGAGGTCTTTAGGGCATCACCTACGGGTCCAGGACACACTAGAGAAATTAGACCACTGCTTAGCTGTGTATTTATTTTAATTATTTTATATTCATTTCATTTTATCATATAAACAAAACACAAATAAACACAAACAATGTTTATTTGAAATAAGTGAAAACTAAAGCATACCTCGGTGTGGAACGTAGTTGGGATAAAAGCTGAAAGTTGTATTAAAGAAAAGTTTTATTTTACAAAATATGCTAATTAATTGTAACTTTGCAAAAATAATTATATATGTTTTTCTTTATATGGCATTAACCAATTATGCTTTAGAGAGAAAAAAGTTTTGCTCTCATTATTATTTTGCTATTATGAATGCTTCTCACAGTAAATTATTCTTGGGACACTCAGGGTAGACAGAGGGTTAAAGTGTCTGACACTTTATGTGCTGCTGCAACTGATTTTAACATGAGGATGAATGCAGCTGCATCTGGGTTATGTCTGCATGTGTGTGCAGACACACTGCTTAGGTGATTCTTTGCTGCTCTCTTTCTGCTCAGTATCCATCTACAGCAAAGTCATCCATCAATCTGTCAGCTCTCCAGCCCACCATATCACCTTTCCTCTTCCCGCTTGCGTTTTTTCATCCTTCCTTTTTATCTCACACCTCTCTCTTTTCTGCCTTATCCTGCTTTATCCCTGTCACCTACTCACAGTCCAACTTAAGGTATTCGCATACTTCAGACAAGAAAGTGTGCATGTGTGCTAAGGCAGGCCTCAGTCCCAAGCCATCACATATGAATGTTTTGGTGATGACCCGTGAGTGTCAAATTTTAGCACACCGAGTAACTTTGAGCATTGTGTTAATGTTTTGAAGAAACACAATTTAACTCAAACTATAAACTTAAAAAGTTAACAGCAAGACTAAACAACAAAACTAAACAGCAAATAGGATGCAAATACAGTTTTCTGGATGAGTCTTCAAATTTGGAGTTCATTTGGACGTTAATTTTTCTGTCGTGAATCCGTCCATCCATTGTCTACTCCTTATCTGGGTCCAGGTCTTGTAGGCAGCAGAAGCCCAGACCTCCCTCTCCTCGGCCACCTCCTCCAGCTCTGGAGACACCAAGCTTTTTCCAAGTCAGCCTTGAGATACGATCTCTACAGCATATACTGAGTCTGTCCCAGGGCCTCTTTCCAGCAGGACCTCACCTATGAGGTGCCCAGGAGGCATCCTAGTCAGATGTATGAACCACCTCAATTGGCTCATTTCAATGTGGGGGAGTAGGCTCTGCTGATTCCCTCCTAGCCAAACTCTCCCAAAGCAAATGTAGCCACTCTTTTGAAGAAACTAATTTCCACCACTTATATCTTTGATTTCATTCTTTTGCTCACTACTCAGAGCTTTTGACCTCAGATAAGGGTAGAAATGTAGATCAACCAGTAAAACAACAGCTTTGCTTTCACTCTCAACAGTAGCTGCCACGCTGCAGACACAACACCAATCCATTTGTAAGTCTTCTACTCCAGTCTTCCATCATTCATGAACAGGACCCCGAGATATAATAACTCCTCCACTTGGGGCAGCAACTTGTCTCTGACCCAGAATGAGCACTTCATTTTCTTCCAGCTGAGAACCATAGCCTCAGACTCGGAGGTGCTGATTCTCATTCCCGCAACTTCACACACTGCTTCTAACCACCCCACTGCGAGCTGGTGCTGCTCAGTCTTTTGAATTTAACAGCCCTTCTTCAACAAAATGTACATTTGCTACATCGTCATGTGAATCAGCGGAGAAGCACTTATATAATGCGTCAGGTGTGCAGCAGCAATCTGACCTTGTCGTCAGTCCACACAAAGGTTTTCAATTTTGTCATTTTGTAAATAATGAAAAGATCCATGTATGCGTTGCGTAAACAAGCTTTGCAAAAAAAAAAAAAACACAGCCAACTTGGGGCCTGGCAAACGTTACCATGTAAACGGGAGGTCAAGTGCATCAAAACGACACAGTTTCCACTGGAAACGTCGTTGTGTAAAAGAGGCCTGAGTCTGGCATTTTACCAGTAAGAACTGTTGTCACTCTATACAGTGGATTGCTCCTGATCAAAAAGTAAAATTATTTTAAATTTGTATCTGTGCCTCAATAATAATAACAACTTTTGAAACAGAAAAAAAGGATAAAATTCACAGCTGAAATCACAACCCACATACACACACGCACACACTCACACACACGCACGCACGCACGCACGCACGCACACACACACACACACACACACACACCCACACACACACACAGCTGCCTCATGATACAGCAACTTTGTCAAAACTAGTAA
>VUQK01001235.1:39627-51589 GCA_015106715.1 Bujurquina vittata | reverse complement strand
AAAAAAACCCCAAAAAAAACAGCAGCAGTAGCAGCAGAAGAACTTTGTCCTGTGAAGACAGAAGATGTATGGCTCAGGGGAGATAGTGGCAACAGTAAATGATTACCTTTTTACAAACTGGGCTTTTGTAATAAAATGCGTAGGGGGGAGTATTATCAATTCAGCAGCCCGGTAAAGATAGCATTTTTGAAGCCACGGCAAGGCTGATGACTATCTAGAAAAGAGCCTGAATCTGTATTCCTCACTGCGAGTCCAGGAGGGAGAGGGGTCTGAGACCTGTTCGTGTGTGTGTGTGTGTGTGTGTGTGTGTGTGTTTGTGCATGTAAAAGAAAATGTGCGTTTGTGTGTTTCACTGAGAGAGACATCCGTTAAGGCCTCTTATGCCTGCAGGCCCAGCTGTGACAGAACCAAGATCTATTTTCTTACACCCACAAACAGAAAGACATGCAAGAGTCTATGTGCATGCACAAAAAAACCCCACACATGTACACATAAAAATCTCCTATATGTACAAACATACACACTTGGTCCTTGGGGCGAACTATAAGATTGGAGATGGAGTTCTGTGTGAAACGGTGTGTGAGTGTCTGTGTGAGTCAAGCTGAAATTCTCTGATGTCTGATTCTGGAGAAATACACTGACAGATGACATGTACACACACACACACAAAAAAAAAACTAACAAAAAAATGTATACACTCTCTCAAACAACACTCTTGTCTGATAGTAGTCAAACAGAGTAGAGACAACACAAAAGAGACAACAGACAGACTGGCAAACAGATAGAGAGACAGATAGCGTGGAAGAGCTCAGTTGCTGGCCCAGAGTCACATCACTCATTCAACACACACAGACACACACATACACAAGACACATCACTAAAATGGTAAAACATCATAACACACACAAACCACAAGGCACAAGCAGAAAGAGAGGCATGCAGAGACAGAGGAGTAAGGGGGTCAAAAAAATGAGCAGACAGTTATAAAGAGATATCAGTGTAGCCCGGGGAGTTAATGCACACTGTTGGATTGTGGGAGATTTTTATGAAATGTGGTGACCAATGATGTGGTGTGTGTGTGTGTGTGTGTGTGTGTGTGTTGGCCTTTTTTGAAGCATAACATGCTCAAAACACTCCTCCGTACATGTTAAGTACTGAATGTAAAAGATCAGAAATAAAGGGACCCTCTTCTACTGTAGTGCTGTGACACTCGTGTTCGGGGTAGCTACTGTAAAAACTAATGTTCAAGGGTCTAAATCAGGACCTACAGATATTACATGTCAGGTGCCAAAAACCTCCACTTGAATCTGTCTTTAAATTCTTATATTTTGAAAGTTTTACGCGGACTTTCGCAAGGAGCCAATTGAGTCAGTTCGGACATCTGACTAGAATGCCTCCTGGGTGATGTCTTCCAGGCATGTCCTACCAGCAGGAGGTCGTGGGATAGATCCAGAACATGCTGGAGGTGGCTGGGCAGAGGGAGGTCTGGGCCTCTCTGGTTAGGCTGCTGCCTCCGTGACCCGGCCCCACACAAGCTGAAGAAAATGGATGCCTGGATGCGGTGACTTGTGTAAAATGCAGCCTCTTATTGTATGCTGATGACTCTGCATTCCTATTTTCTAGGAAGGATGTCAGTGAGATTCGGAACAACATCAGCAATAAATTAGAAGGCATAAACAAGTGGCTCGTGGATAAAAAGCTGTCAGAAAGCTTTAAGAACAAAGAAGACTAATGAGTAATAAAATAAACACTAATGCTACATTGTGGAACAACTTTCTGTCTCACAACTGCAAGTTTACTTATATTGAGTTATCCATACTGTTTGCCCACTTACTGACATGTGCATTTTTTACATTGTGTCAATATCGCGCAGAAGTACAAAGGTTGCATGAAGTGCATTTAACTTGAATTTTTATAGATCTTTTTCATGATCGTAATACTATATTAAATTCATGTGCCTCATCCTCTTTAAGGACTACCTGTTTAAGCTAGTTTACATAAATTCTGGTTTTCTTTTCCATTTTATTGGAAATAAACAGTCCAAAGTGATGTCTGTAGTAATCAGGCGCTTGTATCTAAAAGGCTAAGATAATGCTGAATTTTTCAAACATGATAAGAGTAATGCTTTAAACTTTGCAAAGTCTCTGACAAGGTTTCAAGCTTCAAGCTAAACTCCAAATAACAACAAAATTAAGTTAAGCTCAAGTTTCATATTTAGATTTGATACAGAGCTTTGTATCCTGGCTCTATAGTCAAAAGATATTATGACACTTTTATCCACAGCGACTGACAATGAGTAAGTAAATTAATAAAGAAAATAAACAGGTCTGATTAGCCAACTCGAGCACATCAAGAATCCCGCCGATTCTCAAACTCTCAAATAAAGTGCTCCTCATCTTAACAAATTCATAACACATAGCTCTGCTATGGATACACAAAGGAGTTTCTCTCTTTCCATAATCTTCATTTCCTTTTTTCACATGTGTCAGAAGAGATTTCATGGCCAGTGCATATGTGTGAATTTGCCACACCCCTTTTGAGTACTAATTTAGCCTTTTAGGTTTAATCTCCCCGTGAGTGGCTTTTCTTGCCCTTTAATTAGGCTATGGGGAGTCGACACCAACAGTAAACGTGCACACTTACACTTGGAGACACGCGCACAAACTAATTCTTGCTACCACACATATGTACACGCACCCACACAAATGCTAAAGAAACAGTCCTAGACTTGAGACACGCTTTGGTAAGACAGTCCTCATCAGCCCTCTGTGGGCCTCTTTCACACTCTGGCTCCCCTCAACTGCACCAGTCACCACGACAGGACAGGGAAAAAAAAGAAAGGGAGAACTACAAAAGGGGAAAAAATGAGATATTCTATACTTGTGAGAGAAGAAAAAGAGGTGCTGGTGTTGAAAGCATTCATCTCTGAACTTTTTCCATTTCAGATCTATTTGTCAAGTTAAAGCTGCATTAAGCCGCATCAGATTTTGGCAGACCCAAGTGGCAGTGGGAGATAGATGTTTGAATTTCTTCTCTTTTTTTTTTAAGTTTAAAGACTTCAGTGCCAATTAATTTTCTAACAAGATTTTGGTGGTATGAGCGCTCACTGATCCATAATGATGTGGTGAAAAAAGGTCTGTGCCACAGACTGGCAAGGCACTGTCTTATGACAGGAGAAGAAAGCATTGTCACTGTTTTTGGATCAGTGTGTGGCCATCACAGCATACATAATTGCTTTCAATATGTTTGCCATAATTCTCCTCAGCAAAATGTTTTTTATGTTTTCAGTTTTTCTTTTCTTATCCAACAGGATTACAGCAAAAACAGCCACCTGAGTTTGTAGCTGATGAAAATCAGTTCCATTAAAAAGTATCAAGCTATCGACCTCGGTGCAAGACTGCAGACTCTACATGTCCTTCAAGATTTTAAATTACGTAAAGTTTTTTTTTGATGCTATACCCTCTGGCAAGATCTGCTTCAGTACTAGCAAGCCTTCCATATGAGCTTTCACGGTACAGGAAACCCTTGCTTGGCCAGTTATGTCTGTGATCACAACCTTACATAGAGCAGCCTACACATATAGGCTTGTGTCCAGGCCTCAAAAACAAAACAAAACAAAAACAACAGTATGTAGCACAACATGGATGACACTTTGTATAGATCGAATGCTGATTGGCTGAAAAGTTGATTGGAACAGGAAAGGGAAGTTCACCACGAGCAGGAGGACTGAAAACAAACATCAAAGATGATAAAAAACAGCGTGAGAAGCACACACGGTGGCTGCAGTGGACGCTCGGCTGCACTTCAGCTCTTTGTTACGTTATAGCTTCGCTCTCCTCTGCGGCTCCTTGAAGGACCACCAACAGCATGAGAGTGGCCCACATAGTGGTTGTTTGTGACACTGCCCCTGGTGACAGAACAGTCGCAACATGTAGACAAGGCTGGTCAGCAAAGCTGTCCATAGGCTCTGTGTGAAAACATAAATGACAGCATACAACCACAAAGCTACATTAATCAGACTGAAGAAATCAGGCAGACCTTTGCTCTCTAGACTGTCACCCATTATCGTCTGTGATGTCATCAGAACCATGGGGTTCTGATGACTTTACAGACGAGAACCAAAGCAGTGACCGTAAACTAGGCTTAATAAGCATCTCTACTACGAAGTCATCTCTTAAAAGACCGCCTGCATCATCTTAACACAGAAACTCTTTCTTTCACTGTTTTCCTCTTTGCTTTTTTTCTTCTCTAAACAGACCACAGATTTACACAAACAAAACCGAGCACTAAAAAGGGAACTGCAATAACAGCAGTACAGATAGTGGCTTGTTATGCTGGAAATAAGAGGCCACTTAATTGGGGTCTGATAGTCTAATAGCCAGCCCCTCTGATTACCAACTCTGCACATTGGCTTAAATTAGCCCACTGATGAGAAGCCAGGGGATTCAATTATGCTGGGGTAGAAATAAGGGGCCCTAATAGGCCACTGTATCAGGAAACATGGGACTGGGCTTGGCAAAGTGCTGATAATTGGTTGTTTAGTTGGGAAAGTTGAGCCTGTTGGTAATTAGAGACGCCGAGACGTTTGGAGAGCCACCAAAGAGACGACACAAGGAGGACAGAGAGGCGAAGGAGGAAGACAAGGGTCCTTGGCGCAGCAAAGAGGGCAAAGGTCATGGTGGAGATCTCAGAAGTGCACTTCAGCCAATGAGGGTGTAGATAAGGGAAAACATGTTATGGTACTATGGAGCAGTGTTGATTCAGTAAAGGTCAAGATGGGGCAAGCAGGAGTGAAACTAAAAATCAGCAGTCTGGCTTTATCTCTCAACCTGCTCTCCTTAACAATTTCTGCTTTTCTTTCCTTTTCCTTTTAAATTTCCTTTTTTTAAAACTAATCTTTCTCATCAATAACTACTACTTTTTGTCATTGTGCCTCGTCTCAGGGAGGTTAGCTGTTATCTGCAGCTGGATGTGTACAGTGTGTCTGAATTGAAGGAGAAGGAGGACTGAATTATGGATGAGGTTTTATGGGAGCCGGCGGCCTGTCTGGTCCCATATTCACTGTCCCATACTTGAGGAGCAGGCCTGCCTCAGAGCATCCCTACCTCATGTCACTCACACAAGGTGTCTTTGTGTGTCTGTGTGTATTTCTGCCAAAATCAAGTGTTCACATAAAAGCATGGCTCAAAGCCTTTTTGCAAACAGACAGCAGGTATTTTTCTACTAATTTTGTGATTAAAATGAAAACAATGTAAACAATTCTGTGCACAGGCGCACCCCATTTACAGTGTCTGAACAGCAGTGGTTTACATATGTGCTGAAATAGGACTAGTACATCAAAACAAAACTGCTGTTTTACATGAAGCACTGCTACAATTTTAGAGGCAAAATCCTTATGAACTGCTGAACCAAGCTAGAGGAAAACAAAAATGTTTTGCAAAATTTTATCTACACAAATGTTTGCAGCTGCCAGTTTGACCAGTATTGTCTTAGTGGCATTTTAATGCGCTCCAATAATACTTCAGACTAAAAAGCTGTAGAGATTCCTACAATTTTCATTCCTCTGTCCTGCTATCACGCCGTGCAAGTGTCCTATATAAACCATCTGCAACATTTTAGAATAGTGCAACATAAGCATTCACCTAAACTAACTGTGGCACTGCAACACCAGGGAGCCTACTATATCATGTGTCATCAATCTGCTTTAAACTTTCTTAACGTGACAGAACTTATTCAGAGGCTCATACGGAGGTAGATGACAACACTCTTCTAGTCGAGATTTCTCGAGTGAGAAAATTACGCCCGTGATGCCCAAAACAAAAACAAAATTCAGAAATCATGTCACATGTGAAGCGTCCACAAACCTACTGCTTCTGTGTCTAATCTCAGTGGATGGAGCTTGTCAGTAAAAGCTCTGAATGGGCGCTAAAAGGCTGAGAGAAGGCTCTGAGATTGGCACCAAGAGGAAGGAACCGAAGAAGTGGATGAAACAAAAGACCGTTTGTTGCAGCTTATGTGTGATAAATGCAGCCGGTTGGGGAAGTTTTCACGCTCATTGGAGCAGGTCATTATGCAGGAATCGCTGCTTGCTCGGCCCAGACCGGCCCTGTATTAGTTTTCTGAGATTCACGCAACTGATGGTTGTGCTTTGCTAACCCCCACATCAGTTGCTGCTTGTCTCCTGGGGCGCTGGCAGCGAGCAGCTGCTTTTCAGTTATAATATCTCAAAGAAGACAGCGTAAGGAGTGCGCGAATGTAAAGAAGACTGCATTAAACACTGAACTGCTGTTCAAAAGTGGGACATGACTTACATTTTTTTATTAGTCAAAAATTCACATTTATTTCTACCTTGGTTTCCTCTTTTCTTTTCTTCAATTAAATCTTCAGACCCCTCACTGTTAATTTTCTAAGCGTTGACTCAATGTAACTAAATCACTCCTGTGATAGCATGAGCACAGTTACTCTTTCCTGTTTTGTTTTTTCCTCCATAATACGGAAAAGAGTCACTTTTTTCATTAATGCCTATCATATGAATGCAACATAAGGACGGTGACACAAAGACACAGGTTTATCTCGAACGCTGAAGACTTGATGTCCTATCGGTGTTCTTCAAAAACCTGTGACGGACGGTGTTTTCTTCCACATATTCTCCAACATAGAAAAGTGTCACATATAACACATTGTTATTAGAAGCAGATGTTGATTTTATCACCGGTGTCTGTGGCTTCTCTCACAACGTCGACACAATGTCATATGCGCTGGGATACCAGGACGCATTTGCATGACACACACACCTGTCCTCCACAATCTAACGCGCTGCTGTAACACAATAGGCAAGTAAAACTCATGAGAGTAATGTTTCATTACATGAGGAACAGAAGGTGAGAGCCAGGAAGGAGGCGCTTAGATGCATAGCTTAAGTAAAAGCCATTGAAACCCAGATTTGTTTACAGATTTGTTTAATAAGGAAAAATATATGCAAACAAATGAATTTGCCTGTGGTTATAACTGTGTATTAAGATCATCACTTACAAGGCCAGGCCTCCTCTAGCCCTCTACAGTAGCCATCCATCATGCATTATTAAGGAAAAATAGAATCTGCATAAAGCGGCAACAATGCCTTGAAGAAGTTTATTTATTTATTTTATCTTTTTAGGCACTAAGCAGCAGATCCTCAGTTGCTGTTAGCTAATTACAAAGCATTTGATCTCTATGCCCCCAGGATGTGCAATTACAACCTTGGTTGAAAATTAGGGAAATATTTCACAATTAAAAATAGTGGGATGAAGATGCTCTGACAAAGCTAATGGCGACATCTCACCTGTGTGTGTATGTGTGTGTAAAACACAGTTTTTTGGTACTGGACCAGACGTGAGAGGCTGATTTAACAAAGCCAATGCCCGGCAAACACAGCTGACCTCGCTGGAGGGAAATAGCAAAGAAAAGCAGGGGATATACCATCTCCCAAAGCTGAACCAGACATGCCATACTTGCAGCATTTTAACTAAAAGAAAGTTCTAGTCGAGGGGTAATTTAGCAAAGTCGCAGCACTCTGAAGTACCTGTAGCTCTAGTTCTGCTCCAGTGCTATCTATGCTGCGATCACACAGGTGTCACCACGTCTTTCTGGCATATCTCTCTGCATATCGCACAAGGAAGACAATTGCCATTACCATTTTATTAAAAAGTGTCCTATCAGCAACATTTTCACATCACATATCTAACCTCCTTTCTTCCTTCCTTCTTTCTTCCCCTTAAATTCTAATCATCATTCCCCTCCATCACTTGCTGGGTCTAATTCCCTCTCTTCCTCGGTTTGCAAAGGACCTCTGCTTTCATCCTGGAGAAGAGCTTTAATTCGAAGTGCGACGGTGAATAAAGAAGGGGAGAGAGAGAGTGATATGGAAAGACAGAGCCGCAGCGGAGACGTTCGGGTGTCAATCAATCCGGCACGAGGGGCTACAAGGGCCCGTGACTAGGGTGCGTTTGATCTGTGTCTTTCAAAGAGAGAACAGCAGGAAGGGCCATCACAGACGATTTGCCTCTCACTGCTGGCCCTGGTGCCACTCTGACAGAGAGCAATCACAAGCAGGTTAATTCAACATCTACCTTCTTAATCTTTTCTTCCCCTGTCTCTTTCTTTTGGTCTCGTTCTGTCTACTTAGATGAAGTATTGCTCCTTCTGCTACCACCTCCTTTTCCCCTGTTTTGAAAGAGGGAGAGATCACAAGTGCCTTTTCAAATCCCCCATAGTTTGACTGCTTTGGCCAGGTAAAGAGTTGTTGAATTTACTGAACTTCTGCAATGCTGTATTTATGTGTCACTATCAGAGTGAAATGTTTTAACAAACTGTAATAGATTTATGATAGAAAAGTGGGATTCATAGTTTTAGGGGGTTTTTTTCCAGAAAACTTTGCAATAAATGATTTTTTCTGGGGTGAGAAACCATCAGATGCATTTTTAAATCTCATTCTTTTGCTGTCATTCTTTGGTTCACATCTGCAGCGTGGTGTGAGCTGAATATGAATAACGGTGTAACGATGACATCTTGAAAGTACGCTGCTTAACTTGACTGAAAGAGGAGGATGTGTTTCCTCCAGATGACTGAAAGACGACGCACATTCCAGACAAGATCTGACCTTCGCACACAACTCTGAAATCCGAAACCCACACTGTATGACGCCTGCTGCAACACTGGCTTGGACACATAGAGAGAAATGTCCTTTACTTGGCATAAATGTTGTGTTCTCATATGGCTCAGCGGGTCACTTGAAGAGAGACAAGGATATAAAATTAAGCTGTGAAAAAGTCTTCTCCATCAAAGGTCAGCCGTGCATAAGGACAAACAGAGGTGAGGGGGGATTCTGGGGTGAAAGGGTAAGAAGAGACATAAAGGCTTGCTTTGGTTAAAGGTGAGAGGGTACAGAGCATATTGAGGGAAGTGTGTTTAAAAGTAGTTGAAGGTAAAAGGTTGAATAGAGAGGTTAGGAGGTCGCAGTAAAGGGGCTCAAAGACATTAGTTTGTCCTTAAATTTGACAAATGGAAATCATACCAAGAATAAGCCTGTTTCAGAAATTCAAAACTACAAACTTTTCAAGGACACAATCCAGATCCATTCAATTTCAATAGGCAATAAACCACAGTGTCGCCACAAAGCAGCCATTTTCCAGTAATGTCCCTGACTGGCCTTTCTCCCATGGTGCTCTCCTCCAACTCTACTGCCTTTATGTAAGGTCAGAGGGATAACAGGATAAAGGCTGTCTTCTCTGCTCCTCTGAAGGACAAGCACTCTGCCGATTGGATTTGGTGGCCTTCAAGGACAAAGGAAGAACACTGGGGTACAAAGGAACCAATAGAGGAGGAACAAGATTTCATCTGTCACTATGGCCTGAGTGATTGGCAGGGATGGCTACAGCAGCAATCTTTGAGCACTGCCTCTTTGTGGCTGGGTGCCCTCCATCAGCACTGAATAAGAAGACTCGATCCACTGACAAAAAAGCACTCAAAGGGTCTGGAACATCAGACCTCTGTGAAATAAAAAGAGCAGGGGCAGGTGCTATAGAGGGAACCAGGTGGTTTAATTCAGCAGAATGACTTCAAATGTTCATTTGCTGTTTGGAACAAATTTCTGTGTGTATGTGTGTGTTGATGTTTGTGTTCACATCAACATGGGATGCATAAGAACAGAAAGGCGAGTAAGGAAGAGGATGAAGAAATAAAAGGAAAAATCTGAAACTGCAAAAAGAATCTTCAAAGAGAAAGCAACTTGACACGTAACATCAATGCAGGGTCAGAATTATCTTATCTTATCATGAAGTTAATTTGTTTTGGGGTGGGTTTTTTTCATATTTGCTACAAGAACTGTTTATTAGGCGGATGGGTCACTGCGAATCAATAGGAAGTTGTTCTGAATGAGCACCTTTAGTCTGTGATAAATCATTTCTATCCTGATGAGGATGACCTCACCCAGGATGAGATTAACCCATTCATGGAGTCCAAGGCCCACTCAATGCTATCGGCATTGCAGTTATCGGCTATCAAGCCAGCCGAATGCCTATAGAAGATGTTGGCCCAAAACGTTCTCCAGCATTGTCAAAATACTAAATGACATTATCTTTTTTTATAACTGGTTTTCTATCCCCATACAAAGGACTTGGAGAATCAATGTTAAGTCAAACTGAAGTCGTTTTGGTGGCATTAGGAGCCTTTAAGTTGTTTTTTATGTTGTTTTTTTCCATAACTTGTCATCCATCTATATGCTGCCATGCAGTGACTGGTTGGAAGGACTCACAGATATGAAATCTAAAGAGAAATAGGGTGAAATGCAGCAAGAAGAGTAAGATGACCTGTGATTCTTAGTATGGGTCAAGATCAGCGAAAATGAATTGACTTTCCATAAAACTCAATAATACTGTGGAGTTATTGAGTTCGATAAAACTCAATAACGCATCTTTTTCTTTCTTTTTTTAAACCTCTTTGCTGACTTGTCTTTCACATACTTCCGGGTTGTGACACAGGTTTTATGCAGGTTTAATGCACGTCTCAAAGCCAGGGTTAAGATAACCCTTGATGGACATGACAAAATCAAGGTTGTTTTCTTGGACTAGAAAGCTCTTAATTTTCAAATGTCCCCACATGCTTAGTGGAACCTCCACAAATACTGAATAAATAAATAAATAAATAAAAAAGGAAGAAATCTGTGCAACCCAGTAAAGGCATGGCTGGAAATAAGTATGGGGTTCAAATGACCTCGAAACACAGAAGTGTTCAGAATTTCTCAAAAGCACTGCTATTTCTGAATGGACACTAAGAAGTCTTTCTTTTGTTTATCACGCACGGACATTTCAGTGAATTACAAAGACACTTTATATTTCTTTTAGCAGCACATTACCTGCATGCAAGTAGGCAAGGTCTGGGTTCTCAATATCAGAGTGACTGTCCTTCAGGTGGTTGCGGAACTCCATCGGAGAGTTGGTGGCACAGCTACATTTGGGACAGTTGTACATCTTCACACCCTCATGTTTGCCCGTATGGAGTATGTGCTTTCGGATATTCTCTGCACAGTTGGATCTAAGGGAGACAAACAAAGATTTAAAAAAAAAAAGGCCTAATTCCTTTTTAGAATTAAAACACACACACACACACACACACACACACACACGCATGCACGCGCGCACACACACACACTGACACACACACACACACGAAAAGATGGATTCAAAGATGAGAGTCATAAGGGAAAAACACAAGATCAACACTTGGCAACACTCCCAAGTAAGGTTTTCTGTACTAACATTTTATTAAGCTATAATGATGTAATCACATGCACCTGCACGCAATGTGCGCGTGCACACACACCCACATCACACAGTTACACGCGATGTTAAGAAAAAAAAAAAATCAAGCTGGGCTTTGGAGCCGTGTTTGAACAGGCTCTCCCATAGTCTAAATACATCTCTATGAAACCGGCCTACAAGCAGCACATGACTCAGATTATTTTCCTAAACCACAAACACAACTTGTTACAGAAACAATATTTACATTTTTCAGATATGTTTGATTTTCTTTCATGCCATTATATTTTTCTCTGATGCTTTCTTTCTTTCTTTTTTTACAGTTTTTCAACTGTGTGTGTGTAATGGTGCTGGGGACAGCGCCTGCTATGAGACGGTTGTGCATCTAGAGGCCCATTGAATGAATTACAAAGATATGTCTGAAGGCATCTGTTATTCATTATGTATCATTTGCAGTTGTATGAAAGCTATATAGGATTAGTGGTGTATGCTGTGTGTGCTTGAGTTTGTGGGTCTCTGGGCCGGTCAGATAGGGCACAGAGCTACTGCAGGGTATAGGATGTAACTATGTCAGCTCAGAGAGTCACACACAAACCTCTGCTGATTAATGATGCTGCCTGACCTGCTCCCAGGCTCTATCTAAACCTGCCCATGGACACACACACACA
>VUQK01001235.1:14249-30561 GCA_015106715.1 Bujurquina vittata | reverse complement strand
GATAAAATCTGAAAAGCACCGCTGAACATAATTACATACTTGTCAGAGCCATAAAAATTAGCTTTATTATCAATGGGATGGTTTTGTACAACTTCATTTGGGGGCGATGCCTTCCAGATGGGGAGCACAGAGAGCTTTTTTACACTCCTCTTCTCTTCTCTGCATCTGGCTCTGTCATTAACAGCATGATGGTCTTTTCTCTCTCACACTCCCTCTTTCTACCTCTCTCTTTCTCTCTCGTTCTTTCTGTGTCTGCCACTGCACACAGGCAGTCACACACTCCCGCCCGCACACGCACACACACACTGAAACATTTGCGATAAGACGCACTCGGGGAAATGCATGCACGCATTTAGAGAATGGACACAGATGTGTATGCAAATCCTGGCGCAAATCAAACTGCATGCGGTGTGATATATGTGCATGTTGTGTACCTGCACATGTACAAAAACACTGTGGGTGCCACATCGCACATTTTAACACACGCGGTACGTGCAGCTGAGCTCTCCATCACTTAAATATTCATCTAAATGCTGATGTTGAACTCCAGCTCTTGCCACATACTGATAACACATTTGGGTGACTCTTCCAGCTGGGCCTCAGTAGTGCTCTGCTCCTCTTCTGCACCGATAGCAGCTTTCACCGAATCCGCAGAGACAAAGCAGCCTCAAGTTTCCTCTATTACACCCATTTAAAGCCACTCGACTGTGAGAAGAGTTTTAATGCAGTGCCACTTAGAGGGGAGAAAAACAGCCTTCAAAAAGGTGGATTTGTTCGCCAATTCATACAGGTTCACTTTTCAGTCCCGGTGTAGATGGCCTTTAAAGGAGCAATGTTTTTATATAAATGAATGTCCAAGTCTTCTTTTTTTTTAATGTAACTACATTAAAAAAAAAACTCTTTGTATCTGATCTAACCTGGGAAAAAAAAGATTCATAGAATTTACAAATTTATTATAGAAGGATAAAATCTATTTAAAACCTCTGCCTGTTGGAAAGCGAGGAAGAATGGACTGCACTGATGCAGAACAAGCTGAAGTGTAGCAGCAAAAATGGAAAGATACAAATAAAGCAGAGCTAAAAGCATTGCAATTCTCCATAACATGGATTAATCATGATTAAATACTGCAAGCAACAAGACTACTTTACATCTCTGGGTATCTTAAGCCTGAGTTTAAATGTCAAAAAACAAGGTATTAACCGTCACTTGGATTGTGAAGGTGTGGTTTGAACGAATGGCAAGATATGCAAAAAACAAAACAAAACCCAAAAACACCAACAATGAGTCTGTGTCCAACTGTGGCTTAAAATGAATAAATCCTGATTGATACACATAAATGTGTAGCATTACTTTTCCCTACTGAGCCCTGGTCACCACAGACAGGACCCACGCAAACCTCTTGAGAAATGATCAAAGCTGTAATTGTAGAATAAGTTTTTTCTCCTCCCCCCCCCCATCTACCATGCTACTGAAGAGAAAATGGGTTTTCATGGCCTTTGATTAAAATAAATAAACAAATTACACCTATATTGCTGTGTCTCTAAACTCTACGTGAGTTACTAAGCATCTGATCAGACCGTTTCTCCCCCATTAGAATAACAGCACTGGTCCCTCCTCCGCCCTCCCTCCTATCCATCTCTCATTACACCCAACGCTACAAGACCCCACCACAGAAAAATCCATAGCCATCGATCCTTACGCCCAGCCGCGGTCACCACAATTATTCTTGAGGAGGAAACGTTGGCGATAAATTACATGTGTGCTTTTCATCTGTTGTTCTCCAGGGTTGAGTGCTCTCAGGTCCAGGGTGGGGATGGTCAGGTGGGGTAGTAAAAGAGTGACATGTTGCTATCAACAACCCGAGATCTAACAGCTGGACACTTTCAGCCGGACACCTTGACTGCAAGCATGCACTATTCCTGTTAACCGTTACCTTTACACACGAACGACTCTAAAACCTTTAGGAGAACTTTAACCTTAAAAACATATCTGCATCCTTTAGCAGCTTCAACTTTAAGTCCGAACTGAATTCATCTGAGCCTGTGAACCCTGACCTCATTCATCAGACCTGAAGGCCAGACGTACAAAGTCACAAACAAATGCAATTCAAGTCGCAGGTGGCAAACAGCTATACACAATCCAATGTGCAGGAAACCGAAGGCCGCACACTAAAATGTCCTAAAAACACACTTCCTGCTAATGCATCTGCACTGAGAGCCCTTAAACTTTTTTTGGCTATTTGAAAATAGCTATCACTTCGTCTCCTTTGTTCCCATGATACACCTCAACCCTCCGCCCTTTACTGGAATTAAATATGCCTTATTGCGAGACAATAAAAGAACTTTGAAGTCAAAATATACAACCCTTCTTTGCGTGTTTGTGTGTGAATGCGTATATATGTGTGCGCGTGTGTGCGTTTTAAATAACCCCGGAGGAGTCTGCATGCAGCTATAATTGCCTCCCTCATTAGTTATGTTTTAGCAGGAGCGGATGGGAGGGCAATTAATTTTACCGCTTAATTTTTGACACGGAATCCGCTGTTGTATTGATGTGCTCGCCATTTTGGGTCTCATTTTTCAGGGAAATTAATTGACAAAGTGCGAAGATTTATCAGCATATCGCCAGATTAAGCGACAAACTGAAGCAATGAGGAAATCAATTGTGGCCCTGTCGCTGTGTCCAAACCTCCTCTACCAACCTCCCCACCACCACCACCACCACCACCACCACAATGCCCAAGAGCCTGGGAAAAACTGGGTGGGTCGGATTCAGTGCACTTATTTATTTTTTTGAGTCGCTCATTCATCAGCCGTTACAAATGACCCTGGCGGCTGTCGACCACTTGATCCCCCATCCACGCCCTCTACCCCCTCCCTCGGACATGACTGGTCTGTGAGCGGGGAATGATTAACATAAAAAACACACAAATCACAGAGCAACCATGAATCCCATTAGAGGCGGTAGAAGGAGCACCAAGATTTTAACTTTTTTTAAACCAATGTTTTTCAGGGAGGAGGGGGCTCTGCATGTCACAACCAGCAACTCTATCCATGTGATGACACCATAGTGTTGGTTGGTAGTCTGGCTGCAGTGTACTTGTGCAGTGTATTTGTGATTTGGCCTCTATCAAGCAGCTTTTAATGACTGATATCTTAGGAAAGAAAGCAGTCAGGTAAACAGTGAAAAGGAAGGGGAAGAATAGTGGTGCAAAATAAAAAGTATAATCAGGCAAGTAAAGTGTCCACCAACTGACCGGTTAGGGCCGCCCACGATCTTTACACCACTCCCAGTTACAAGTTCACATGTGGAGATGTAGTTCAAGGAAACCCTCATTAGTAGAAGTATTTCCTACAGTCAATAGTAGGTTTTTACATTAAAGGAAGCATATGAGGTTACTAAAAAATAAAGGATGTTCTAAGCGGTGGGAAAACACAGTAGAGAAGGTGGAGCAGGGTTGGGGGGGTTGCGAGTGTTTCACTCTGCATTTTGGAGCACGTGTCCGAATAAAAAGCATTATAAGATTCACTCCTAGGAAGCCTCCGTGTTGCCCAGCAAAAACACTGACCCGGAGATCACCGGTGTAGTTTATGTTGAAACTCCAGCCACTCCTCTCTGAGACACACACAGTGGGGCAGAGGCAGAGCCACGGCTGAGACAGTGAACCCAGGTCGAGTGTGAGAAAATGTTTTTCTAGAGCTGACAACAGCAGTGCTTATTACTGCAATCACTAGCTTAACTTTACAGGTAAAAAGCTTTTTTTTTTTCAACCCAGCTGTTCAAAAAGCTTAAATCTGAAGAAAAGCAATGCTTACACCTGCTCGCATCCACATCTACTTTTTTTTTTAATGCAACAGAACAATTGAATTAAGAAGGCGTTAAAGGTGATGGTGCAGACAAACAGTTTAGCGTGCCACCAAATTGAAATTTGTCATATTTGTTGTTAAGTTTGCTCCAGACTAACAGAAGTCATCCGCCTGTCTGTCACTGATGCCTACAGGATGCAGGGGTGTTCCAAAAGGGGGCCATGGGGTGTCCACCACTGAATTATTTTGCAGATTTAAATTGTTAAAATGAAATACACATCTACTGATAAATTATGCAATATTATATGTCAAAATATGCAGAAGTAACATCTTTTTTCCCCTGGGCCGGTTGATCATTGTTTTACTTTTGCGTGTCTGATCAGCTGGCCAGGATCAGTGACAGATGCTCTGATGTTCACCCTACGTCACTCTTTCTGTTGCTGGTAAGCACTAAATGTGGATTGCCTTAAAGTGACTTGCAATGTGCTGGATTATTGGAAATCCTTTTTTCTTTTTTTCTTTTTTTAGAGTTCAGAGTGGTAGTTTTATTTGGAGACGCTCTGGCCCTGGTCACTATTTAAGAAAAGACACTATTGCTAAACCCAAAATTTACCCTGTTGTTCCAAATCAGACTTTGATTAGTCATTTGTTGAGAGGAAGGGTTTAGCATTACTCATGAATGTATATGTTTTTGTATTTGCATGCTGTTTCTTTGCTCAGCATATGCTCAATCTGCACACAGTGTTTCAAAATGATGCTCAACTGCTGTTTTGGGGGATTAGGAATGTTATTTTAAGGATTATAAACCAATTATACACACCTGACATAAACCTAGTCAATCAGTGCTTGTAACCATGATAACGTTCTTGGTATGGGGATGTTTTGGCTTTTCCTTCCTCACTTTGTGACATTTAATTTTACACTTTACAACTAATGAGCTACGAATCATTACACTCAGCTCCAATACAAACACTGCAGTTAGTCACCGTCCTGGGAGCCTCTACATAACCCAGATGCATGTACTGTAACTTCCATCCCCTCCATTACTGACTGCTCTGTTCCCTGGACAGATTAGTTCAACTTTTAAATCTCCTACTTGTTTTATTAGTATTGCATCTCAGCCCTGTGAAAGAGACGATTTATAACTTTTAAACAGATCACACGCATGCAGATAATATTTCAGTGTGTCAGGTTGGCTGCTGGAATGTGATTGCAGTGATTGTAAAGCTATAGCTAGCCACCCTAACCCAGCACCAATTATAACTGGCAAAGGAGTGTCGGAGGTCACAGCAGAGCAAATTGTGTTAGCTTTTTTGGGTGTCGCTAATCAAGTCAGGTCTCGCTGCTGACTAAAATGAGTTTTTTTTCAGGTTCAATCTTAATTCTCCTACCTTCATATGTTCTTATATGGTCACCCTTGATCTTTCAAGCTCCCTTATTCAATCATTTTTTTCCCCTCTCAATCACTTAACTCACTCTCAAGCCTGTGTGTCCCCTGCCAAATTCACACACACACACACACACACACACACACACACACACACACACACACACACACACACACACACACCTCTTGAAATGACAACTAAGTGACAGTGTGACGCCAGCCACTTGATGGGGAATGATGAGCGTTGGAAACAAATGAAAATAAAACATCTAATTATGTCAGAGGCGCCTTGACGTTACATCACTGTTAAAACACATTTAAAATAACATTCAGCAAGTCTTACACTGACACACACACAGAAACCCGCACACACAGCAGGCACCCGTGACGGATGGAGGGCTCTCCTGCAAGCACTCAGTCAGGCTGTCAGGCCACTGGCTGCTGCTGCTTCTGTCATTGACTTAAAAGGGCATCAAGGAGCCATGTGTGGGACATTACTGAGGCCGAGGGGAAACTGCTGGGCTGCAGCATAAAGACACTTTCAAAGAAACTGACTTGGGCTCCTATCGAGGGGCTATTATTCAAGACAGTATCCTCCCACCGCCCACTGCACCATCTGTCTATCCAAAGTTTTTAGTAAGTTAAAAAAGAAAACCACGCAATTCAAAGCAGTCCGACAGTATTCTTTACTGTATGTACAGAAATGAAAGGGAAGGATGGAATAAGAGAGAAAATACACAATTAAAGTAATCATTGATCTCAATGGAAAGCAATGTACTTTGTAGTGGAACCAGGGTAGTGGTGGTTAACAAGAAAGTGGCTAAATTACTAATGACTGGTTATTAGTTTGTTACAAATGTTCAAAAGTGACATAAAGGATTTTCAAACAGGCTTCAGATTGAAATTCCAGGTGAGGTAAGAAAAGAAAATAACCGCATCCTCTGAATTGCCAGCAGAATCAATATTGTATCCGATAGCTGCAACTCAGGAAAAACATATTTTTAAGGAAATGGGAAGCTTCTAATTCCTAATGCTTCTCTTTTTGGATCAAAGGTTGGATACCTGAATGAACGCGCGCCAAAGCACAAGTGGGTTTTTATCCGCTTTTTATTTTTCTGAGGCAGTTGCAGCTCAGGCGGCAGAGCAGGTTTTCCACTAATCGGAAGGTCAGGGTTTGATCCAATTATCGAAGAAAAAAAGCCTGTGGTGTAAAGAGCTTTCAGCGGTCAATAAGACAAGAAAAGTGTTATATAAATGCAGCCCATTTTGCATCATAGAAAACACACACACACACACACGCACACAGAGAGAGAGAGAGGACTGGTGTAAAGCAACAAAAAAAAAATACTCTTGAGGATCAGATGGACTCGATGAACACACACTCATTGACCAGCTGGATTTGAAGAAGACACACTTGGTGACCAGATGGATTTAGGGGGAAATACACATGACAACCAGTTGGATTTGGGAGCTACACACTACCTTAATTTCCACAACATTCAACCATCCAAGTCTGGAGGATGGCAGAAAATAAAACAAACACAAAAATTCAAACATCCCTGTGCTGTTTTGTTTTGGCTATTAATTGGCTGATATAACATCATATAACAGTAACAGTCCTATCGGGTTCAGAAGGTGTGTTTAACCATCTAGTAAGTGTTTGCAACGGCGCCAAGAACTAGTTCTCGACTTTCCCTGGATGTTGAAAATCAGTACAGATGGACAAGTCGAGGCTATTATCAGCCAAAAACTTGTGTATATTTATTCCAAACAAAGCTGTGAAGATTCATAATTAATGTGAGATTTTCACAGTTCACATAAACTTCATTTTGTTGAATAGCTGATAGCCGCTATAGAGGAATGAAAAAGTACATTTTGTCTGATCCAAGGATAGCCTTTCGTGATAAATAACCCTTTGTCCCAGACTCATAAAAGCACTGATTGCCTTTTTAAAAAAATAAAAAAGCCAGTCTCATGAATTCTGCACTTTAGAGTGTCAGTCAGTGTGTTTATGGAGGAGCAGCAGTAATGGTTCACAGCGGCGGTGGCTAACTGTGTCTCACCTGTGTGCGTCCTGTAGTGGTCCTTCATGGCTGACAGGTTGAGGAAGGCGTAGTGGCAGGATGGCCAAGCACACTTATATGGTTTCTCTCCACTGTGCAGTTTCATGTGGTTGTTCAGGGCCCATTTTTCACTGAAGGAGCGGTCACACAACTCACATTCAAACTTCCTGCAGGAGAATAAGAGGGGCAGATAGGAATGATGAGGAGGAGGGAGGGGGAAAAAAACCCACAAGGGTTATTTACTGATCCCAAAGCTGACGCAAAATGCTAGAAAAATCTACCCTGTGAGAAAGGAAATGGAGGTTGCTGGGTAGTTGCACTCACAACCACGGAGCAGAGGACCATATGATTGCACGCTGTACATCTACGCCCACACGCACTCACACACACACAACACACACAGAATGCAGTTAGCTGCTGGTGTGTCATGTCTGTATAAGCAGGCATTGATTTTTCTGTCCTGGCCTGCCACCTCCACC
Organism: Bujurquina vittata; assembly: GCA_015106715.1. Lineage (NCBI taxonomy): Eukaryota > Metazoa > Chordata > Actinopteri > Cichliformes > Cichlidae > Bujurquina > Bujurquina vittata. The sequence goes on along the minus strand of VUQK01001235.1, from coordinate 22,829 downwards.
ATTTATTCTCTGCTTTGCACCAGGGCCCAGAGGACTAGAGAAATTCTGTTACAGTCCACACACACACACGCGCACACACACACACACACGCACACACACACACACACCCCGCAGGGCCAGTGGGGAGAATAGAGTTCACCTGTCCAGCGTCCCTGACCACTTAGCCAGGGCTAAATGAACAGTTAGCAACATTTTACCTCCTGCTTCATTCTCTCGAGGCTTTTGTATTAGAGCTTTCCTCCGCCCAAACTAAACCATCTATTTTTTTTAACTGCTCACATGATCAACATCGCCGCTCACCTAGCTTTAGATTATCAGTATCAATCCAATGAATGTAAAGCATGATTTAGAGTTTGGTGAGGGGTTTTTTTTTGCGGTAACGCCTGTAATGAGAACCAGGGCAAAAATGTGAATATGCATGTCATTCTGTCTTTGCTCTGGACATCTGTCTATTTTTCGCACGCCTACGACCAACAAAAGCTGCATGTTCTTTCTTTCTTTCGTTTTTTTTTTTTTTTAATCAGTGTGTAGGATGTTTGCACCTATATTCATCTGCTGTGTTATTAGCCTTCACGAAAACACAAAGAAGTAAAAACAATAGAAAAAGCCTGTGCTTGAATTAATCTTTACCCCCGCGCTATAATTTAGCTGCAGAATGACTAATGTGCGAGTCATAAACAAATGAAGTCGGGTTTTGGGGAGCATTCGTCTTGCAGCGAGGGCCATGTTATTTTAGGGAGGGCGGCTGTCTTTAAGTCCTGATTGTGTCGCTTAATCCCCGTGGTATCTGTTTCATAGCGAGCAGCATGACACTCACCTGAACAAATAATGACTCCAAGCAGCATGTAGCATGTGTCTGAATCAATAATTCAAACTCATACATCTTCCTTACTGGAAAGGGGGGAGGAAAAGGAGAAAGAAAGGGAGGCAGGGGGGGGAAAGGAGAAAGGAGGGAATTAAAGCTGGGGTGGCGGAGGAGAGGAGACATCGGGGGAAAATGTGTCCCGGCTTCCGCATCAATCTATATGTTCCATAAAGATGAGTCAAAACGCGATACGGATGTCAGCCTGCACCGGCTGAGGCTCACCTCACTTACCAGAAAGGATGGAGCAGATTTTAAATGGCACCTTTATCACCTGATGCTAAGTGCAAGTGCATATATAAATAGTTTTGTTTTCCTCTTCTTCTCATCAAGTGACTTGGAAGACATTTTATTTGACCAGCATCTGCATTTCCTTCCCGTTCCTTCCTCCCTGCGGTATTTATAGAACAGCTCGTCGCCCATGCCACCATGGGAGAGGTAAATAAGATGAGTGAAGAGATGCTATCTTTTATTGTAAGCATTATGCACAACACTCCTGCTTTATGAGCTAAACGGGCCATTGTTTATCACAGGGCGTAATCGCAAAGTCAGGCAGGCAGGCAGGCAGGCCTTTACGTGGGAACGCGGCACGCTGGGATGGAGGTAAAAAGAGAGAAAAGGAAAGCAGGAGAGGAGAGAAGATGGAGGAGTCAGTGCTGGCAGAGTTGACTATCAGTGGGGGTTTTGTAAGGATGAGAGGAGGGTTTGCGTCTGTTTTTATGGGATCAGATGGAGCGCTTTGATCTTGTCCCCGCATGTCAGATCCCGTCACGATCCACCGTCTCGCCCATACATATGCATACTTCCTCTAAACAGCCAGGCACCATGCAAAAGAACCAAGGTAGAGGGAAGAAAGAGAGACAGAGAGAGAGAGGAGAGGTTTGGTGAATGTGTTTGTGTATGCATGCATGTGAAAGAGCAAGGAAGGGAAATGTGGAGAGAAAGAAGTAAGACAAAGATAGAGGTTTGGCAATGAAAAATACCTGGTAACAAATAGCTGCCAATTCAGATTCAACAAAACCCAGTAAAGAAACTCTTATAAGGATTGTGGGTGTAAAGTATGTAATAAGGAAATGACTTGTTTTGCTTTCAAAACCTACATATGATTGTCGCTCTTTTTTTTGATGGGGACCCTTTCTGCTCATTCCCAACTCCATATTTTTATTCTTGAACTCTACTAGAGCTGTTTTGTATGATTCACAGTTCAAAATAATCCTTTTTTCTTTTGTACCGGTCCTTAGTTCATGCACTCAGTTCATGCCCTATATAAAACAAATCATTTTAGCTCCTCTCCCTTTAAGCCACCTTTCTTCTGATTGGCTGCCCCTTGCAAACAGAAGGTCTGAATAGGTGGGTGGGGCTTCTCTGATCACAGCTGGATCTGTATGCCTACAGTGATCATATTAAGGAGATACACCCTCAGTGACATCATGCAAGCCAGGAGTAGAAAAAAAAACTGTCTGTAATTGAGCAATTAGAGCAATGTGAAGGCTGAGGTCTTGGGTTATAGGGATGTCTGGTATATACACTGACCTTTCTAACACCATACACTGTGTATGTCAGGAAACGTATAAAAGCTTAAAGAACCTAAAGACAGTCACAATGATGCAGTTCAACAATTAATTATAATAAATTATATTATTTTATTTTTAAGCCACTCATATAATGATAATATAGTAGCATAATAATGCAAGTACAACATTAAACTTTTATTCTAAAGAATACAAAGTTAGACATTAGATGTCCAAAATAAATAAATAAATTAAAAAAACTCTCAATCTAAACATTAAATGAAGTGGATTCTAGTCTACTAACAAAAATTGGGGTTAAATAAATATTATACATTTGGCATCCCCAACTGCTATTTTGTGTTTTTAGTTGTAGCTTGATTCCAGCCGTAGACATCAAATCCCCTTTGGGGCTGTGTCAGGAAGTGCATCCAGTGTAAAATCAAACAGGCGGACCTAACCGCTGTGGCGACCCCTTTTGACAAGGGAGCAGCCAAAAGTCGCTTTAGTTGTAGCACCGCTATTGGTTGCCAACCTTTTCAAACAAAGTTCCCGTACCGGCTAGTTTGCGTTAAGGGTCTGTCCTCGCTAATTCGACTCAAAGCCAATGAGCCACGACTTTGAAACCTAACCCATTTGGACTAATTATTCCAATTCTTCCAAAGCTTGGCTAACAGCAAACAAATAGACAAAACCAGCATGGCAAGAAATGACAAAAATATGTCCCAGCATATTTGTTTTCCTCTTAACTCAGCTCAGGCTGGTCATTTTGTATTTTGTCAAAAATTCAGGTGACATTCTCATGTAAACAAAAACACGTAAGCACCACAGACAATCCTGTGAGAACTTGTAAATAAAGCTTGTTTGTGATTGTGGCACTTCAGTTTCCCAAATGTTAATTATTAATGAGGTATTCAAATGTACAGATTATATTTGGTTAGAATAGTTTTAATCTTAGTAACACTGCATTCACATCCATGTTGTCCTACACTTCTGCTAACATACAAATACAGTATATGTCCTCATTCGCCTCAGTTCAGTAAATCTGTTTGAAGAAAAATGTAAAAATCTAAATTTAAAACAATGTCCAACACTTAACCCAAAATCAAATGAACAGGGCACTGCTTTCACTTTTACGCATGACGTTCACGATAAATAATGATGCCGCCCTCACCGTCCTGCGTCACCCTGAAACTGTTGGTTGATGTTAACAACCACTGCATTGTTTTTCTTGGTTATCATGCCCTCACTCTGCTCCAATTTGTGGTGGGTTTACAGGAAGTTAAATAAGTTGGAAATGCAGATACAACTCTATAGCACTCTGCCTGTGATTTGTTCTTAGCATCACTTCTCCTAAATCTGAAGTGTTTCCAAACAAAGAATGATGACCTGCTCCTAGGTGCAAGTTCTTCACCTTCTGCTCTGGCATGTTATTAGTTGTACAGCTGTCTTTTAACATAGCATAGCATAGCATCCAGGAAATGTAAAGCTGCATGGAGCAGGTAACAGCTGTGATTGGCCCATGCAGGTGCTGACTGAGGGAGTGCTGCATTTGGATTTGCTTTTGCATTTTTTGGTTAAGCATGCATTTTTAATATTGTTCAATGATGTTCATTTAATTTGGGGGAAGTCAAAATCGTGATTGAGATAAAAATGAGATTAATTGTGCGGCCCCAATTGCCACTCTGTTTAGGTTGTTTGGCCTCTTTGGTGTTAAATTACCACATACTGAAAAGGACAAAGTCAAGAGATGACTGTAAAAATACATTCAAATATAAAAAAACAGACAGAGACAGACAGAGAAAACCACTTTACCTTAAAACCATTTTTACCTTCTCGTTTTGCATGACGGTTCCTCTGTTTGTTTGTTTTTTACATTACTGTCAAGCACTGATTAGTTAAAGCCACAGAAGGCAAAAAACATCAGTAATCAGAAGCAAGTTCTACTTCTAGTCATTATATCACTGCCTTTCAGCCTCTCACATCTCTCTCCCTTTCTTTTTCCCTTCTGATCACAAACCAACACGACATGATTGACACCGTGTGCAGATTTATTCAGATGCAGGTGAGTCTCACGCCTTTGCATTCAGAAAACTGCACGTTACTGTGTCTATACTGCCACTCATTACCATATCTATACAGTAATGTGATCCTGCCATCAGTTCAGCCATATAGAGCTACTGTCAGAACATCACAGGCCACACTGGCCTTAATTGTGACAGAAATCCCTCAGGAGGAGTCTCCATATCTCTAACAGGGGCTGGAAAGGAGGACCCGACTCATTACCACGTACATACTATCACCCCCTTGTGGTGAGGTGGTGCCGTGTTAAGGGAACCTCACAGAGGGTGTGTTTAGTATAAACAGCAATCATGTGCTCTGGATGTAAACTAAACAACAGAGTATTAAAAAAGGGACAATTTTACTATTATTAAGACAAAAAGGTGCAAAAATGATTCAGATGTTTCCTGTGCCCACACAATGCACATTCCCAGATGTTAAAGGCAAGGGGTAGCAATGACACCTCCGCTCCCCCTGACTGCAAGTGTTCATCAAAATCATTTATTTACTTTTAATCAACTATATTAATTATGCTGGCTTTTTAAAAAAAATGTATTTTTTTTTGGGACAACTAAAATTTCTCTCCCTGGTTTCCATGTTGTGTTGGCCGGTCGCTGTAAGACGAAATAATCTGTCGATGCTCTCACACAGTAACACAAAGACAGAAAGAGGGAGAGAGGCCGACTCTCGCCTCAAGCCAAACTGACACAAACAGACAACTTCAAAGTGAAGACTGTTGTTTATTTGGCGAAGGGAAAGAGGGGGGGAAAAAAGAGAGAAAATTTATCTGATATGCAACTGTCAGGAGAGCATTTTCACATGCAAAATAGCGAGTGAGTGAGAGAGATTACCTAGAGGGAGGAACATGACAGCATTCACTAGGGTCAGGATGGATCATCATCTTCAGCCCCCACCTCCTCCTCCCTCGCCTCTCTCTTTCTCCCTCCATCGCTCTAACTTTATCTCGCTTGCTCTCTGTTTCCCTCCCTCCATCCTTCCGTTTTTTCCCCCGCTATCCCTTTTCTCTCTCATCCTGTTTTCAGACTCCATCACTCTGCACTTCGACAACCCAGCAGCTTAAATCCAGACTAAATTAGCTGAATGAAGATTAAATCATTTGGCCCTGAGCTCTCCAAGATATTGGGAGGAAGACTGAGTAAGCCTTAAATGGTGTCTGACTGGGTTCGGACCTATATATGTGTCTGAGGAGAAGCTATTCCTTCAGTGGCAGTCAATTGAAACCTGATTAGAGGGGGGTGTTGGGTAAAAAATGGCTAAAAGATTAAATTCCTGGGACAACTGTTTCCTAAGTAAGGGTGCTGGCTTCGTTATTTTTCGTTTGCACGCACAATGTTGACCGACGACAGGCTTGTTCCCGGGCTAAGATATTGAACAGGGCAACATCATCGCTCACGGTGCTTAGGAGAAATGCTTTAGAGAGAGCTGTAGTCAATGTGGTCTGTGGGTACTCAAATCAGTTTCCTGGATGGTGCTAGTTTAACATTCAAATGAACAAAGGCATCCATCTCTGGCCTGCTGCACACAACAAAAGTACAAACTGCAGCAAAAAGGAAGAGGAGACTCTCTTAGGAGTAGGTCCATGCAGAAGGGCATTTTAAAGTGAAATAGCTACTGAGTTATATCACACTGAGACCAGCAGGAGTGTAAAGCCAGCATGTCACACAAAACAACAGCTAAAACCTCCATGAAGAGGCCACATGTGTCTGCAGAGCATTGTAGATGAATCTCCTCGGAGAGGACTGCCGCTGCATATGACTGCAATATAAACAATGGCACACAACAGAGATGCAGCTGCTGATTTATGTTTACCTTCAATCCCGAGAGAAAGAGGAGGAGGAGAGGAAAAAAAAAAACCCATAATGAAATAAATAATAAAAGACCAGGCCCATCAGATAAGCTCCTGTTTATCCCGCTGTAGGGCAAATACAAATTGTCAATTTAATGAACACGGTGGACGTGATGAAAGCGGGGTGAAGGAGCCTGCTGCCTGACAAACAATCAGGAAATGTTATCTTAATATTGTTGCAATGTTATTCAGACCATAAGTTAAGGGACGGGGAGAGGCCATGACTACAACGAGGTGGCACGGAGGGGAGAGGGGAGTGAGTGGAGGCACAAAGGCCAGGTCCCTCTGTGGTGGCCCTGTTATTGCCTGTTTTTATTATGAGCCATAGCTCAGTAGCCACAAACACACTTTAAAACGCACAAAGGGTAAACACGAGCATGCGCACACCGCGCCACACACGCAGACTTAAATTACAAGACCTTTTTTTTTTTCTGCAAAAGAATGGAACACCACGGATCTGAATAAAACAACCTAAAACGAGCTCTTTCTACCGTGTTTACGCGCAGGCAGGCCCAACATCTTGAGTCCAGATGCAGTTAACTTAAAAGCTTAATATGTTTTTCACATTTCAGACTATTAATCAAAATGTTTCAAGCAAAAGAACTGCAAATCAGGGGCTCCGAAAAGCTTCCTGCTGAAATTAGCAGCCGCTGAAAATGACCGAAAATTTGATTTGTGTGACGTGGTTCGGTCAAAGGCCTCTTCCCAACCCCACCACCCGTCTTAAAACGGCACTGTAAAAACCGTCCAGATGCTTCGCAGCTCAAAGTTTTTTTTTTCCTAAGTCTTGAATTTAAAGCGTTGCAATCTGAGCAGCCACCAAAATTAACTATTATCTCCATATTTATATATTGCCGGCACTAAATTGCGTCGGGAAGAATTACTATCAATATGAATATCTGCAACAATAACTCAGCCGCAGTGCTGAGGACAGGATACTCTTTATCAGGCTTCTGATAGGCCTTAAATACAGCACAAGGCAGCCATATCAGAGCTTTTTCTCTCTAATATCAGGCCGCATTAGCACCTCGTAAATCAAATTACACTCCTAGAATTTCATTAGGCTCACCTGCCAGCGCTGCTGTGCTGCAGAAATATTTATGTTTTTATGCTGCGATTGTGTTCTCTCAGGTACACAAAAGGGAAGGAGAGGGAGGGGCTGAGAGGCAAAGAAATGGGTGATAAACCTAATTATCTTTTAAGAATACAGAGAAAATGTGTCATAAATTGTGGCGATCCTAAGGAGAGCTGGCGTTTTGGAAGCCTGTGGGGCTGAGAGTTGGGGGACAAGCCTGCTCCACTGTTTACCATCTTTAACCGGGGCTAGACTCCCACAATCCAATTAGCAGCTTCCCCAAATTCGCTCTAAACAGAAATCAAACAGGATGATGTATGACGCCGATCAGCAGGCCCTCGACAACCAGCTAATCTAATAAAGCCAAAGCAAGACTGCTAATAGTGCAAATACTTGTTCAAACTGGATCCAAAATGTTATGATAGGAGTCTGTCTTTATTATTTAATTACCTCAAAAGAATTTCACATTTCCATCTGTTTATTTGCTGTTGTTGTTTGTTAGATTGCATTATCCAGATCATAAGAATCTCTGCTAGAATTTGCTGAATGCGAGCTCACGCGGGAAGGCAGGAGAGGAGTTGGCCGTGGGAAGGAACGCTGATATTCCAGTTCCATTTTCTTTCCCATCTGGAGCGGCCAGGATGGCGGGGTGTCTGGATATGGATTTTGATTAGACACAAAGGGAAATGACTGAGCCAGTGACCGTAACGACAGCCACTTAATAAAAGGTACAGTCTATACATCAAAGAGCATCTAGCTGTAAATCATTCGGCCCTGTAACGACTTGCATCCCCGTCCCATTACTGAGCCCTTAACAGGCCACTCATATTTACTCTCTAGGCCCCAATATCATTTTAGAATAATGAGCTTTGTCCCTTATCTAATTAACAGGCATAGGTTCATTCTTTTTTTTTGTTGTTTTTTCCCCCTCTCCCCTCTTTCCCTTACTGAAATTGGGAAGCAGGAATATTTGCTTAACTCTCAAATATTTAACAAATTTGTGCCGTGCCATGAAAGGTAAAACTTACACACAAAGACGACTGTTGTGACTGGGTTGCATGTTGTGCATAATTGCACTATGTTGCAACCGGAGGGTGTTTGTCTAGGATTGTGGCTGTGTGTGTGCGTATGTGTGGTGATTTTTTTTTTGGGGGGGGGGGGGGGGGGGGGGGGGGGGGCGGGGGGGGGGGGAAAGAGGCGGGGGCGG